>JAVKPL010007080.1:0-284690 GCA_032173675.1 Gastrolobium villosum | reverse complement strand
TTTTTCAAGTGCCATAAGCACATTATCATCAACATTTCTTCCAAAGGCCTAGTATCCTACAAGTGCAACTGGGAAATAGCATATAGCATTGATGAAATAGGCCCCAACAGCACTTTTCCACATTGGTATCTTTGATGGCTTCTCAGGGGTTAATGGAATTGTAGCTTGAATTTCAAGGACCACAACATGGCAACTATAAGGGTGACATTTAAATATCTAGCAATGTTCAAATCTAATAATACAGATATACTTTCCAACTACAACTAAAAAGAAAGTGTCTTATCCTACTTGAAGTTAGCTTTTACTCAACCAATTAACAATTCAAATAACACATGAACCAAAATAATAATAACCAAAAACAATATGTTCAACTCTTAGCTCCAAAATGGAGAGCAACAAAATTACTAATATTGTAGTACTAATATGGTTTCCATTCGCAGCTCACCATGCACTCATTTTTTTTCCCTTAAAGAATGAGTACAAATTTTAAATTTCCATTTCTTTCTATTTTTATTCCATCTCTGATTTTCACTTCTCCAGGCAGCCATTAAACAGCATAACAAACTTAAACCTTATAAACATTAAACAGCAATGTTTTCTATCAGAAACAAAGGGAATAACCACACAGTCAAGTGAATTAGCAGATAGAGATATCTTAGTTCAGTTTAAAAAAAATTGTTCACAATGAATTTACACTCACAAAATTCACGTGACACACAGGACTCATATATGCACAGATTGGATTTGGCCATAGTTCATGTGCCCTTGTACATGTCAATTAATACAAACTGAAATCTATGAAGGGATGGTTCTGATGTGACCAACGAATAGAATCCTAGTGCAATGGTGATCATACCACCATTTCCTAAATATGCATTTATGATTTTCCCAGTACTTTTCCAGGGTGCTATTGCAATATTAGTTATATAAATTAGTTTTCTCAAAGATAGATTCTTCTCATTACTATAACATGCAGCAGAAAATATTAAAAATCTCTAAATATAGGATAATAATGGTACCGGACAAAATTTTCATGTTACCATATTCATCTATTGTGAGAACTCCAGTGTCATCATGGATTGGCATATCTCTGTTGGCAACCCAAAAATAGTTATCATTGGCTGATATTCCGAGGTACAATTTTCTGTTTTGTTCATGAGTGGCATCAGGCTGAAAGAAACTCAGCTTGAACAAACCTGAAGATGAAATCAAACGGTTGGTTGTTGTGAGCTGATGACCTCGGAGTAGTGTGTCTTCCTTCAAGTTTGAAGGCTTTGTCTGGTACAGGAAACAATTGAAAGTGATGAAGCATAGCATTCTCTTGATAGCGAAAGGAATAGATCCAGGAATATCAGCAAAGTTAATGAGAAAACTAATCAATCCCCAAGTTATGAACAGAGGATCCAAGACCAACAAAATCACTTAGAGACCCCATAAGAACGTAAATAACATCATGGAGCAAAGAACATACTAAAACAAAACCAACTGAACATCAGAAAGCTAACAAAGAAAGAAACAAGCAAGTTATTTAAGCATTCAGAGACTATTTGTTTTTGTTGGTACATAAACTTACACTGCTACTCCTTTACTCTCAAATTTGTTTTTGTTCTTTGTTTTTCTGATTTTTTAAAGTTTTACATTCTATTACTTTAACAAAGTATACATAATAAGATTAATAAAAATAAATAAAAAAGCCGATCCATTACAGTACCCTTGTTTCTACGTTTTTTTATTTTTATTTGAAAGCATTCACTTTTATTTTATATTTCTATTTTTATACACAACAATCACTTTTATTTGTTATGCCTCTTCATTAGATTAAACCCACGATGAAGCTTTGTACAATATATATGATGATATAAAACTTAAAATGGAGGTATACCTCCACCGACAGCAGCGAAAAGTATAACACCTTGTTGGAAGGATGAGGTTAATGTGATGACTTCCAGGTGGTGACCGGCGGAGCTCGTGGCAGTGAGTGGTGGCTTGGACCTCCTTCCCCGAGAAGTAGAAGCCCCAACCCTCTTTATCAAGAATTTTTTTCAATCTTCTCTGAAAGAAAAAAACCTTTTTGGGTTGTGACCCCTCCCCTTCCCCTTCTTGTCGCTGCCTTCTTCCCTTTTTAACGGCTCCAAAATGTAGTCAACATGAATGCGAGCAAGACCAAGTGATTTGTCTTTGTCATATTTCCTTTCTCATGAAATGCACCATACTGTATTTTCTACACCTTCTCTCACCTTCTGAAAACTTTCCTTATTTTCGTCTGAGTATTGGCAGACTTTGGCATTTAGTTTTTTTTTTTTTTTGAATATTAATTGATTGCAAATTATTATAGAAATAAAAGTATGAGTATTTATCCATATATAAAAAGAGAGAGAGAGAAAAGAAAAGTGATGAAACCAACCCTTTTTATTTATCTCATCTAAAATAAAATAAACATAACCCATGAAAAAAATATGCTCCTTTTTAATTTTCATTTTTCTTTATTAATTTTTTTTTAGGAAAGTAGGGTTCACAATTTAAATAATTTTAAGTATTTGTAATAAAATTAGGTGTTCACAAAATCTTTTGCTTTTGCAACGGCTTACGAAAAAAGATTCTATTGACCGTTGCAGTGTTGGAGTGGGGAGCAAGGGTACGATCACGATGGATGAATTTGTGTCATTTGAGCGGGAAGCAGGGGTACGATGAGATCGATAAAAGTCTGTTACGTTATCTTTTTGTGGTGCCTGCATTTTTTGTTTTATGGTAAACAGTTTTGTGCCTGCTTTCTTTCAAGTCTTGTTACAGTCATAGCATGCTTTCTGATACCTACACTACATGGTTGCCGTGTTGCAGCAAGGGTGGTGTGGCGTATACGAAAATTAGATAAAAGAGTGTAACTGCATAACATACAAGTGCACAGAGCAAGACAATTATGGCGGTGTCCTCCAACAACTACCATATCGACCATGAATGCTTGTTATGCTTTTGTTGAACGATATATTTTTCTTTGCCATTCCTCTCATCATGGGGCGTTTGGTATGAGAATTTTTTTTGGAATAGTAGGAAAATATAATAGATAGAGAAATGGTTGGAAAGATGGATAAAGTGAAATAGGTAGAAAAATGTTAAAAAAAAAAAAATTATTTGGTGGGAAAAAACTTTACTGGGAATTGGGTTTTTGAACAGTGAGGATATCTATGTTTCTCATAAATCCATACTTCCTGGATAGATGGGTTTTTGGAAAAAATTTGTTGAAACAAACGTGGTGTTTCTAAAAGCCATACTTGAGAAAGATAGATATCCACCAAAAAACATCCCAACCAAACACCACCTTATTGTCTCTAAGCTGTTGGCAGGGACTTCTTTCGCCAAAATGTATATGGAGTTATCAATTGGCACTTGTGCTTTTTAAAAATACTTACTTTTTCATGATAAAAGATAAGATTATGAGTGATGTATCATAGAGAAAGTGGAATAATATATATTAAGAAAAACATATTAGAATGGCATCTAACCATAGATGTTATGTGGCCTTCCGAATGGTTTTGTAGCCTATTGTCACATAACCTCAACACAAGCACCGTGTATGTATCTAGTTAAAATTCTGGCATCCAAGAACTTAAGTATTGAATATCTACAAAATAAGAGGGTCCATGTTGCATGTGTATGAAAACATTATCATGCGCTAATTTTATAATACAATTTCTTTGAAGCCCAAATGTGAATGAATTTAATTCTTTTACATTTACTCCACTCCAAAACATGTACTGTAAAGCCATTTTTAATGGCTTATGCACAGTAAAGTACTGGCTAATTTTATTCACTAAAGTTTATGCACTTTATTGTCGTGTTCTCATTTTTTTCCTTTCAATCTATATTGTGGCGTTCAAAAAGTTAAATACCTATACTTAACCATATATACGTTAACAAAAGGTTATTGTGATCTCTTTTGATTTTATAAATAAACATTACATATTCGAATATTTATATTTTAACGTCTCATAATCAACTATTCTCCTCACTGTATAATTGTGTACTTTATTTTATTTTTTATTTTTATTTTTTTCAGTTTGGTAAATGTTCATGTAAATGTTTTATTGCAGTGTCACAAGCAGTAGCATCCTTTTTTAGCATTCCTTATTCTGTTGCCTGCATTTTTTGTTTGGGTTTTATATTTCTCATTTAACATGAGAATTCAAATTTTCCTACTCACCCTTCGATTTCCGTACTGACATGAATCATACATCTAATTTTTTCTAACACATGGGTCTCACATGTTTTTTATCTCTACAACATAAGATTTCAATTCTCATATTTAACACGAGAAATATAAAATTTTTTTGTTTTATGATAAACATTTTGGTACCTACTTTGTTTAAGTGTTACTGTAGTGACGTCTTGTTTTTCGACCATTTCCTTGTTCCCATACCTATATGGTTGCAGTGTTACAGCAAGGGTAGTGCAGAAAAAAATTACATAAAATTCATAAAGTATGAAAAGATAAAATTGGATGATCAAATCACCTGTTTTTTTGTTAAAAAATTATTTTAATTTATTTATTTATGTAAATGTTCATTCTTTTTTACCATTTCCTTGTTCTGGTGGCCGCCTCAATCATGATACAATAATATTAAATTTACACACAATATTTTGTGGGGCCCGCAGCAAAAAAAATTCTGGCACGCAAAACGAATCTCTATAACATAACAAAATCATTTTTCCTACAACATAACACTTATAAAACCCATTAATTAAACACCAAAAAATAATTAAATAATTTATTGGGAGGAAGTTTTAAATTCTTTTTTTTAAAAGAAAAAAGAAAAAAAAAGAATAGAATTTAAAACTTTCTCCCAATAAATTATTTTCTTTTTTTCAAACGTACAATAAATTCTTTTGTTTTATTTCCTCCTTTGTGTGATCATCTATTATTATATTAACACGGGAAGGGTTATATTGACAACAAAATTTCTTACAAACTACATTAAGTTTGACTAGTCATATACTCTTTTTTTTTTGTGAAAGTAGTCATATACTCTTGATTGAAATATAATTGATCAGACACAATATAATTTATAAGAGTTTGTAAATAAGAAATTTATAAATATGACATTCCTGTATTAACATTATTTCTTCAATCACCAGTTCAGAATAAACCTCAAAATGACATGAGTTTTTATAGACTTTATAATATTGTACGTTTGTTTGGAGAAAGGCAGAAGGTGTGTTTGGTGCGAGTGCGAGTAGCAGCGAGTGTCAGTGGCTGGGTTTATCGAATCAGAATTTTGATTTGAGATTTCAGGAGGGAATTCTATCTGATGGGAATGACATTTGCATTTCATTTGCCAAATTGCTACATGACAATTAGATAGAAATAATAATTGAATTTTTTTAACGCGCGTATGCCTCTTCGAAATAATCTATATTTCATATTGTTCTGGATATTCACTTAAGTCTAGTAAGATTGGATCTCATGTCACTATGCCCATAATCTAAAACCTTTTAGAGAGTATATATGGCAAGCCATAGAGGTTTATCACTGGGACATACCTTTCCTTGCACTGCTGCTCCTGTACACTAACAGTGGGCAGCATGCCTTGTCTCACGACAAGATACGGCTTAATGAGACTTGGTGGTGTGAGTACGGGTAGCAGCGAGTGTCATTGACTGGGTTTATGGAATCATAATTTTGATTTGAGGTTTAAGGAGGGGATTCTATCCGATTGGAATGACATTTACATTTCATTTGCCAAATTGTTATAGGACAATTAAATTGAAATAATAATTAAATTTTTGTAACGCGTGCATGCCTCTTCGAAATAATCTAGATTTCATATAATTTTCAATAAAAATTCATCTTGGAATAAGAGAACGCATTTTCATATTATTTTTATAAATGAAGAAGGTTATATTTAAAAAAAAATACAAAATTTTATTATTAAATCTTAACTGTTGATTTCCGTTAATCTGATTGTTATAATTTATTAGAAATTAATAATTAATTAATAAGTATGACTTGATAAATCATAACCATTAGATTGACGGAAATCAACGATTAAAATTTGGTTGTAATAATTTATAAGCGAAAAAGTTTATGAATATAACCTCTCTCTTTTTAAATTATGTGAATAATAATAATAGGAAAAAATATTTTTGCTTGTTACAGACAAAATTTCTATCACACTCACATAAAAACAGAATGTGAGTGTGACAAAAAAAATTCTACATAAGCACAAACATTAAACCCATAATAATAATAATAGTTTACATTTTTTTTCCTTTTACTATATTTTATGTGAGAAAAAAAAACACAAATGAATTGAAAATTTATCAACTAAAAGATAAAATGTCTGTTTTCTTGGATCAACTTTTGGTTATTTTTGCATTGTGCGCTTTAAACGCTGTGTAATTTTGATTGTTAGTTGGAAGGCATATGAATGAATCGGATCAGATAATTCCCAAACTCCTCTCACTCGGTGTTGAATTGAAATTTGAATTCAAAGTTTGAATTCAAATCTGTTCTCAATTAATCTTTCCGTTATACGTTTCTGTAATAAAGTTGTAATTTAATCTTTCTCTTATACGTTGTAAATTGAAAGTTGTAATTTAATCTTTCTGTTATACGTTGTAAATTGAAAGTTAGAATAGACGTTGCTAGGGTATTTGTATATAAAGATCTCAATTGAAAAGGGAAAGTACGAACGAATTAATGCAAGAAACTATTATTCTAATTTATGTGTATTACTTTTTGATACTCGCCCTTACATCCTTTGCAAATTTTTCAATCTTACCCTTTCTTTTTGTCTCTTTCATTGTCCCTTGTTGATCCTGTACGCATGACATAAAGTGATAAAACTATACAAATCGGACCCGTAAAACAAAACTTGATTAATAATGGGTTTTATAAGAGGAAAAAAATATTTATCCTTTTAAATGACATAACTTATATCATTTCACTCTTAGAAAGAGGTGGGACTCACACATTTTTTTTTCAACTCTCTCTCTCTCCTTCTTTATCTATCTCTTTCTCTCTCTTACAATGACACAATTTTATATCCTATCATTTCACTCTTATAAAGAGGTGGGACCCACTCCTTTATTTTTTTGTCAACTATCTCTCCTCCTTTATCTATCTCTTTCTCTCTCTTAAAATGACACAACTTTATATCCTTTAAAATGATACATACTTTATCCTTGTATGAATTATAAAAAATGATTTAGATACTTGAATTAACACATGTGCTGATTTCACTCTCCAACTATAACAAGCCGCTGTCAATGGGAAAAGTCACAAATTTTGATCTCATAAATGGTGCAAGTAGAGAGGGATTTGGTAGAAAAATTAAAATATCGCCCTTTTAATAACTATTTACAAAATCAAGGTTGTTTTGAATATATATATATATATATATATATATATATATATATATATATATATATATATATATCAATTATATAAAAATGGGCATGATCACTTAGGTCCCATGCAAGGCGTGATCCAGAGACATGTCTCATGCAAGACATACTCACCCAGTGATGACATGTAATATAAAAATGTCAAAAATTTGATCGTAAAACTGTGGAAGATCATAACTTTTGACTCAAATGTCTAAATCGGGTAATTTTTCTTTGATTCCACACAATTTTTCAAGATCTATGTAATGACATCAACTTGAAAAGGAGATTTGGTCAAAAAAAGTCCAAATTTTGGGATATTTTACCACAAAACTGCGGAAGCTATTAACTTTTAACTCAGATGTTCGAATCATATGCTTTTTTTCTTAATCGATGTAATTTTTCGAGAGCTATGCCACAGTATGGTCAAAAAAATATCCCAAAAAATGCTTTTTTATGTGTATGATATTATTTAAAATTTTACATTCTAACACTATCAAGTAATCCCCAAGGAATTTATCAGTGTAGATATCAAAAAATTATGTAGAATAAAAAAAAACTAATTAGCACACTTGAACCAAAAAATTATGATCTTCCAAAATCTTATTATAAACAGCTCATGTAATTGATTATATGGATCATGTCTTTGATTATATCATCTAGCCAACGTCAAAAGATGGACCTATTAATGTAATTCCAACGCTTACGAAAAAGATTCTATTGAGCAAGAGAATGAGTACATATCGTTGCAGTGTTAGAGCATGGCGGTGGTACAATAGATGAATTCTTATTATTGGAGTGGGAAGCAGGGTACGATGGATAAGATTATGTTATGGCATGCGTTGGAATTACATTACATTGCGGGCAAAAGCAAAACATTTCAAGCCATAGTACAACCCTTCTTCAGTGAATTAAGCAGAGTAAACATGAGAAGTGAGACTGACTAGCTGAAGTGCTCCAAACAGAGTAAGCAAACCTGAAAATTAATGGAATGTGATGACATATATTTTATTGGATATTCTATGATGTCATATAATAAATCAGCTTGATAAAAAATGTGCTTGGAATAATTTTTTATGTTAAGTTAATTTTTTTCTTATTTATATTTTTTGTTTTTTAATGCATTTAATATAATATCCCTAGCCTAATTAATTAGTACATTACATGTGATTAAATAATTAAGCATGTATTAGTGAGTAAAATTAAGTATAAGGCCTAATTAAGTGAATTGGGGTCACTTTTAAAGTAAAAAGTGTACTAAGTGAAAATTATGGGGTATAAATTGGTGTAGGCAAAAGTACCCAAAATATAAAAATGGAAGTGGAAATATTCTTAGAAAAATATTCCAGACCCTTGGGTAAAGTTTGGTGGTGAATGGAGTTGAATAGATAGATGAGCTAATTATAATAGCCCAAAATAATTAATTAGCAAAATACATGTGATTAGATAATTAAGTATGTATTAGTGAGTAAAAGTAAGTAAATTCCCTTATAAAATTAATTGGGGTCACTTTTGAGGTAAAAAGTGTACTCTGTGAAAATTAAGGGGTAAAAATGGGTGTAGACAAAAGTGTCCGAAATATAAAAATGGAAGTAGAAATATTCCTAGAAAAATATTCCAGACTGTTGGGTAAAGTTTGGTACTTTATGGAATTGAATAGATAGATGAACTAATACCCACTTAACCTGTGTTAAGTGGCAAGCCACTTAGGGCACCCTTATTTCCCGCGCAGAAAGAAAGGAAAGAAGAAGAAAAGGAAAGAAGAAGAAAAGGGAAGGAGAAGAAGAGAGGAAGGAAGGGGAAAACCTAAGTGTGGTCAAACTTTGATGGTTTTGAGTGATTCCAAAGCCTAAACCACTCCAGATCTTCCCCTCTTTCACAATCCTAGCTTGGGTCTTGGTGGGGAGTTGTGTAGGTTGAGATTTTTCTTCCCAAAGTTTTGACCCATTGGAGGAATTGAGAGATTTGTTGGTTTCTACCTCCATGGAAGCTTGAGGAGTAACCAATCCTTGGTTGTGCAACCATTGGTGGTAAGATTTCATCCTTTGAACTCTATTTTCATGAAGAATCCATGATTTAGGTTTTGGATGAATAGTGTTTTGGGGTTTATGATTATGTGAGTGAATTGTATATGTTCTAGGTAGATTGAGGCCTAGAGTATGTTGAGAAAAATGCTAGAAATGGCATTTAATCGGTGGAAATGAGTTTTGATAGTCGTATGATTTTGTTTGGAAAATCACAAGATTATGCATTTGACTATTGTTAGGCTTGTTTTTGTAATCAATGGTTTGGTTTGGTTGATTGTTGATATTGTCCATGTGATGCTTAGGATTGAGGCATTTGGACCAACAGTGAGTAACCAACCGTTGGGACAAGCTATGGAGCTCGGTTATCTCCTTGAGATTGATATGTGTTGTGAAGGTTGGTGAGGAACAAAGGTTAAGTTGGAAGCATTGAGGTAAGCCTTCGGACCTTGGGTGTAATTCCCTTTATTGTTCCACCAAGCCCTGAACGGGTAATGGTGTGTTGTTGTATATAAATGCAATAAAATAATGTAATGCTTTGCTATACGTATTTGCATGCTTTGGTGTGACATAGGATGGTGTTTCCTTATGTTGGTATGTTGCATAACGATGCGTAAATCATACTTGGTAGTTTAGCTGGCCAGTAGGACTATTTACATCTGAGTATCCTTAGGACAGCTCGAGAGCTCGAGGGATTTCTCCTGGAGATGTTGTGTACACTTGCATGTATATGTATTTGCTGCATTATTATTGTCATTGCTATTACACTGTTATTGAACTATGGGGTGGAGAGATGCTCCAAGGGCCCCTGGTTTACTGGATATATTCGTATATCTCACCCCGTGTTATTGGGGACCCCTTTTCAGGCAAGGATGTTGCAGGAGCCTCTGATGGCAAGTGGTCATATTTGAAGTGATTGGGCATATGAAGATATTGTGTCATTTGATTAAGCATGTTATTTTGTAGTTCATATGTACAAGATTGTAAATGAAAGTCATTTGCTATATGCATGCTATGTTGTAATTATTGGGTATTTGCATATATGATGAAATGATATGTATGCTTCTCTTGTGTATGATATCTAGAGAGACTAGAATTCATGTATTGAAAGGATTATATGATGTAAATTAGGTGAAAGAAGACCTTTAGGTTGGAAAACCAATTCAAAACAAAGATACCCTGTCTTGTTGTCCAATTTTTGTATCCTATACGATAGATTTGGATCCTTGTGTCTTGATGGAAGTTGTAGATATGTTTCTTAGCTTTCTATAGAGACCAAGATTGTGTAATTTGGATAAATATAACTCAAGTTATGGTTAGAACACCACAGGTAGGTCAAGCTGCCCTGTTTTGGGTGCTTGCTCTAGACTGTCCACGCTCGGAGCGTAGGATCCACGCTTGGAGCGTAGGGGTCCTGGGAAATTCAGCATTCCATTTCGTAAAAATCTCATAACTTGGGCTACGGTGCTTCGATTTGAGCGTGGTTTGAACCCACGCGTAAATAATGAAAAATCCTATAATATAATGGACAAATGGTGACCATAATAAATGAAATGAAAGTATGGTATTAAGCTTTAATTATTTTATTCCGCAATGTATTATGGTTATGGTCTATGTAGCACGGACACCGACTCGGGACACGTGACACGATACGACATGACACTCCGACACGTTAATTCTAAAAAATATTGGATTTCGACACGTTAGGACACGTTTTGATATTAAATAATATTTTTAATTTATGTAGTGTATATTATATTTAATATTCAGTAATTTAACAAAAAAATGAATCTAAACTTATAATATTCATAAATTTTGCAAAGAAACATAAGATATCCCAAATGTTTATATTAAATTTAATAAAATGGTAATCGCAATCCAATGAATCTAATAATTTGAACTAAAAACTCAACGTAACACAACCTTTGAAACATTTTTTTGAATTTTTATAACGCATGTTGAAGTGTCGGGGAGTCGTCGGATATATATATATATATATATATATTATGGTCACGCAATTGGGTAATTTTAGTTCGGCTTGTTTTAAAAGAAAAATTTAACCGGATTTTAATTGCACCAATGTGATTGTAACTGCGCTTAATATCATAAGTTGATGTTAACAAACCGGTTCTAGAACGGGGTGTTACACTAATACCCGCTTAAAGCCACTTAACATAAGTTAAGTGACTAAAAGTAAATGAACCCATTTTCATTTCTCACCTGTCCGTCGAGCCTCCAGAGAAAAAGAGAAAGGGAGAGAGTGAAGAGAAAAAGAGAAAGGGAGTGAAGGAAAGTCAAAAATCCTTCAATCCTCAACCAAAATTGATGATTCCAAAGCCTAAACCACTCCAAATTTTCTCCTCTTTCATAACCCTAACTTAGTTTTGAGTGAGAATCATTGTGGAGGGGGATTTTCCTTGTTAAAGGTGGCAAAAATTTGGGGATTTGAGGAGTTTGGAAGTGATTCTTTCCATGGGAGCTTAGGAGGTCAACATCCCTTGGTTGTGCAACCAATTGTGGTAAGATTCTACTCCTTGAACTCTATATTCATGAGTTTAGGTTTTTGATGAATAGTGTTTAGGGTTTATGATAATGTGAGTAGATTGGCTATGTTCAAGGAAGAATGAGGCTTAGTGTATGTTGTGAAAAATGCTAAGAATGACATTTAATCGGTGAAAATAATTTTAGATAGTCATATGATTTTGTTTTGAAAATTACAAGATTATGCACTTGATTATGGATTGGCTTGCATTAGTAATCAGTAATTTGGTTTGGTTGGTTATTGATTGTATCCATGTGATGGTTAGGATTGAGGCAATTAGATCACCCTTGAGTGACCAACCATTGGAGAGAGCTATGGAGATTGATTGGCTCATTGGAATAGGTAAGTTCATGCTTTTGTTGTGGTATGAATTGGATAGTTGGTTGATGATTATGAGATACTCTTGAATGCAATATGTTGATTGCATTACGCATTGTGTAGGAGGTTGCTTGTGAATTGATTATTGTAATTGGTGGCAAAAATGTGTTGGTGAACAACGGTTGAACTGAAGCTTTGAGGTAAGCCTTCGGACCTTGGGTGTAATTCCCTTGATTGTTCCACCAAGCCCTGGGTGGGTAGTGGTTGTTGATAGTGTATATAAATGCAATGAAGTAGTTTAATGCTTTGTTATACGTATGTGCATGCATTGGTGTGGCATAAGATGGTGTTTCCCTATGTTGGTATGTTGCATGAAGATGCGTAAATCATACTTGGTAGCAAGGGCGGACCTACATGGGGGGCGTGCATGGGCGGCCGCCCCCTCTAAAACCTGAAAAAAAATGTTTACATCCCCCAAAAAAATACATAGTATGTTTCATTTTTCATAACTGGTGGGTTACTTTAACAAAACTAGCATTGTGTGCCCTTTGGATCTGAAATGAGTTGCATTGATTTCATCTTGTTATCGGCACAGTGTTTTTGTTCAAAGCTTTCGATTTCACTTTCTGAGTCTTCTTCTTTTGCTTCATTTGATACCCAAAATCTGTTAGCATGAAAAAGAAGCTTGATACCCATTTTCCTATTGTGATTATTTTCTCTTTCTCTTTGTAAAGTTTTGATCTTTTTGTAGTTTCATGTTGTTCGAATGCTCAAAAACCAGAAGAAAGTGAAAGAAAAAAATGGGTATAAAATACTTGTAGTTTGCAATAATTTTTGAAATTTATTTGTTTAGCTTTATGGTGCTTGATAATTGAAGTAGATGGGTCTGTAGTGATGTGGGCATTATGGAACTTTATGACGTTAGTTTTAGGTGCTTGCCTAATTTGGGTTCCACTCGCTTCCCCCTTTTTTTGGATTTATTTTAGTTATGTGATTATATTTGTTATTAAAATTATTTAATGGATGCATCTCTTGAGATCGTTGTACATGTTTTTTGGTCTAAGATTGTGATTTTCCTACTTTTCATTATTGACATGGCATATGGCAATGAAATAATCTATGTTAAATTTGTCAATTTAATAAACTTGTTAAATTATATTTTATTTAAAATTCTATAAGTTTGATTTATTAAAATTTTCGCCCCCCTTCATATAATTTTCTGGGTCCGCCACTGCTTGGTAGTTTAGCTGGCCAGTAGGACTATTTGCATATGAGTATTCTTAGGACATCTTGAGGGCTTGAGGGATCTCTCCTGGAGATGTTTGTTTACACACTGCATGGATATGTATTTACTGCATTATTTATTGTTATTGCTATTACACTGTGATTGGACTATGGAGTGGAGAGATGCTCCAAGGACCCCTGGTTTACTATAATATATTCGTATATCTCACCCCGTGTTGTGGGGACCCCCTTTCAGGTAAAGATGCTGCAGGAGCCTCTGGTGGCAAGTGGCCATATTTGGATTAGTAGATGCATGAAGATGTTGCATTCTTTTGGATTATACATGACATGTAGTAGTACCATGTATAGGATTTACATTTGAAAGCTAATTGCTACATGTATGTCATGTTTTATTTGGACGGACTTAGCTTATGCTCATCTCCTTTGGTATCTCTTTTGTTGATGGGAGCCAAGGAGTTGATCATAGCATTTTGTAGCTAAGTCCCATGATTTGTAATTAATACATGTTGCAATGATGTAATGTTGTAATTATTGGATTTATATATATATATGATGGAAGGGTATGCATGTTTCTTTTGATGTATGTGTACCTTGAAAGAACTAGAATCGTGTATTGAAATGATTATAGGATGTCAATTAGGTGAAAGAAGACATATAGATTGAAAATCCATGTAAAAATAAAGATATTCTGTCTTGTTGTACATTTTTCATATCCAATATGATAGATTTGGACCCTTGTGTCTTAATGGAAGTTGTAGATCTTTTTCTTAGCTTTCCAACGAGACCAAGATTGCGTCGATCGGATGAGTATAACTCTAGTTAGAGGTAAAATACTAAGGCTTGGTGTAATCTTCAGAACCTGGGCGCACTTGGCGCCGTGGTTGGCGCAAACCGCGTCAAGACACAGTGGGAAGACACCAGCTGGCGCACTTGGCGCCATGATTGGTGCACCTCGTGCCATTTTGCTCGGAAGCTTCTGTTTCGTGGCGCAAATCGCGCCGGAGTTGGAGCAAATCGCGCTGGGACCAGTCGGTTTCGCACTCGTTTCGTAGAAAATTCATAACTTGGGCTACGGTGCTCCGATTTGAGCACAGTTTGAACCTACGCTTAGATAACGAAGAGATCTATAACATATTGGAACATGAGAATCATATAAGTAGTATAAAATTTCTTAGGTGACTAAAAAGTGGAGGTGTTTAGTGTTGAACAACAACAAAAAATGAGTTTTTAGCCTTGATGGTCTAAGGGGACTATGTTGCGAACTCGGCAAGTATACCGATCGTTCCAAGTAATAAAAGTGAAAGTAAGATCATCTCCACAGGAATTGTAGACCAAGTACTACAATAACCAGTCCCCTTAAGTTGAACAGATCAAGGGATGTGACAAATAGTGTTGATTACTTCAGAAAAGTAAAGTGAAAAGTAAATGCGTATTTTTAGGATTTTGTAAAAACAGATGAACAAGATTGAATAAAAATAAGTTTGAAAAACAATTGAGAAAATATTGCAGTAAGAGGACAAACACATTTCCGATCCCCACCTTGTAATCCGAATCAAGGTTTACATGGGATTTACCCATTGATCAAACGATTCACCATCTTTTATTTTATTGATTAAGCCCTAATCCCTTAGTGATCTTAACCTTATTAACCCTGTTAGAACCCTAATCCCTTAGTGATTCCTTTTTAGGTTAAACATATAAATCGGTGAATCTTCCACGTTTGCGATTCATGTAGCCTATCCCTAGTGCATACATGAATAGCTATTTTCCTCCTTGTCAGGAATTAGGATCCCAATATTCCTATTGCGAACCCTAACCCTAGTGATCTATTAGAGTGATCAGATCTAAAAGAACGAAGAGATGAAGAACGAAGGAAAATAGATTCAATCGAATAAACACATGTAAATTTGATCCAAAATACAAGGGGTTCACATCCAGGGTTGTGACCCTTACCACAATAATAGGAGATCTAGCCAACCATTGTCATGGCTGATCTCAAAAATTCAACAAGAAACATAAATTACAGAATAAAAGAACGAAGAACAACGAAGCTTCAGAGCTCTCTTCCAACCTTTCTCTCTTTTCCCAAATCTGAAAAATGGTATCTCATGCTTGAAGACCTAATTCCTCCTTGTTTTATCCATTTCTCTTTTTTTTTCCAATTTTGCCCTTGTGAAAACACGGTTGTGGTTTCGCAACTGACGCTATCAGCGTCAGTTTCACGCCATAAGCGTGGCTGCCTCTGAACTCCCACGCCATCAGCGTCAGTTTCACGCCATGAGCGTGGCTGCCTCTGAACTCCCACGCCATCAGCGTCATATCCACTCTGTGAGCGTGGATGCCTCTGAACTTCCACGCCGTCAGCGTGACATCCACGCTGTGAGCGTAGGTCTTCACTTTGGCAAATCGTCATTTTGCTGCAGATTTGTTTGTTTTTCCTACAAAATGAGTATTAAATCAGTTGAACAATCCTGAAATTGGAATTTAAGCAAAACAACAATAAACGTTGCCTTTTTACTTAGGAATAGTCCATTATCAGACTACATGGCACACTAGGTAGCAAAGTATGTTCTGAATAAAACTTACAAAAAGGAATTCCACATATAGTTTAAGTTATGATCATATTATTGAATTGTTTTAATTACGGAATTGGTTTTAAACAAAAACGTTCATGAATTACAAAGGAAAAAGTTTATCCGTATTTTAATTCAATTTTGTGATTATAACTGTGCTTAGTGTCGTACGTGATGTTAACAAACCGGTTATAGAACAGAGTGTTACATTTAATTTTTTTTTTTTTAATTTGTTTTTGAGGACCCGAATCCCCGTCACTAAACATGAGGAAATAAATAATATTTTTATGAGTTCCGCACCGACTCTAGTTCGTTCTCCCCATGAGTCTCTTCGGAAATAACATGTGTCTCCAGATTCATCATGAATCTCATCATAATCAGGTTTCAATGGCAAGTTTTCATGCTGGGTCGGTGGAAAGACAAAGTGACCAGACATGGACCAAGCTTGGGATGTTTCTGCTTCATCATGAGTATATACATCTTCCTTAAATAAATTATAAATAAATTTTACTTAAACATTAATTTTTTAATTTACTAAAATGTTTTTTTAATTATCTGCTTAATTATCAAATATCAGTTTTTTATGGATAAGATTATGTAGACATTGATTGTATCAAGAGGTGGATATTTTAAATAACTAATCTCTATATTTTTAAGTAATTTTTTTTTATAATTTAAAAATTAATGTTTAAGTAAAATTAGGTTCGATTGTAGCATTCTTTTCTTTACTATATTCTTTTTGAGTCTGTTTGGATGTAGCCAATCACCAATGTGAGAACTCTTTGTTGTAGTATCTGCCTGTTTAAAAATATTTTATAAGGATTTTATAAGAATTATGTTGTAGGAAAAATAATTGTGTTATGTTATAGAGATTCGTTTTGCGTGCCAGAGTTTTTTTTTTGCTGCGGGCCCACAAAATTGTGTAGGAAATTTTGTGTGGTATGATAAACCCATTTTATAAACTCCTTCTAAGGGCTGTGTTTGATTGAACTTATTGATATTGTGAGCTTGTACGTATGGGTAATGATCGATAATGATGAATTCTTGTATGCAGGAATGACAAAGCACATAGTTGTCTGTTAGACTGAACTGTTGCTCCCCATGCTTTAAAATGTTTTAATGATGATACAATTGATGTAATTAAATTTCAAATCCTAACAACCTTATCTGTTGATTCAAAAAACAGTATGATTTTTGTTGGGTGGTGGTTGCAGCATCTTGAAACAGATTATTCGGTAGAAAAGTAACATTTTTACATTACGTTTCCTTTATATATTTATTTTCACTCGTATTCCACTTTTTTTCCTATTTGCGGCAACGACAGCAGAAACTTTTCACTGAGAAAACGCGGCCAGAAACATATTCATGTCCTTTCTAATCAGAAGTTGCTACCCGTTACTCACAACAAACCTTCTGCATTGTCTGTAACCCACAAACGCTTCTTCTCTCTCTCTCTCCACGCTGCACATTCACACACACATATTGTCCTTACGAAAAAGATTCTATTGACCGTTGCAGTGTTGGAGTGGGGAGCAAGGGTACGATGAGATCAATAAAATTCTGTTACGTTATCCTTTTGTGGTGCCTGCATTTTTTGTTTTATGGTAAACCTTTTGTGCCTGCTTTCTTTTAAGTCTTGCTGCAGTGTGATAGCATGCTTTTTGATACCTACACTACATGGTTGCAGTGTTACAGCAAGGGTGGTGTGGTGTATACGAAAATTAGATAAAAAGAGTGTAACTGCATACTGCATAGCATACAAGTGGACAGAGCAAGAAGACACAAACTCACCTCACTGATTATGGCCACCCTAATAAAAGTTTTATATTCTTTTATTTTTTAACATAGTTGGATAATCAAACTTAATTAATTCAACATCAAACTATTACTAAATGAGAATATGAAACAATTTTAGATTAATGTATGCTTTTATAAGTATAAATTTTAGTTTAGTAATGGTCCATCAATATAAATTGGGCCTTTGTTAGAAGGCCTCTTTTGCTTTTTGGTTTAAGGAGAAACATTGAACAATGATCAAAATGTTATTTTTTGTAAAAAAAATTTATCCAAATGTCACGGGAACAGTATTTTTTAGCAGACTGCCACGTGTCATAATTCGCTATCACTAGTAGCAAATTTCATGGCCAATGATTTCATGACACGTGATCATATTGTAGATCAAATTCCCTATTACGACATGTCATCTTTTTTCTGCAAAAATATGTCACGTGTCGTAAAATTATTGACAAATATAATTTGCTATCAGTCATAATGAATTATGCTTACATGACAGTCTGATAAAAAATATTATTCACGTGACATTTAAGTAAATTTTTTTGCCAATATTTTGATCACTGTCGTTCCTGTTGAACCATTGTATGATTTGGAAACCACCTTGATGAAAGAAAGAAAAATATAACATATTGTTATTGGAACAGGGAGCACGGGTACTATGGATAAAATTCTGTTATGTTATTTTGTCCTTTCCTCTATACATAATATTAAAGAACAATGTGCACAGAGCGAGACACAAACTCACCTCACACTCTAATAAAAGTTTTAATTTTTTTTTTTTTTTTAACATCGTTGTATAATCAAATTTAATTAATTCAACACCAAACAATAATTAAATAATTTATTGTGAGGAATTTTAAAATTCTTTTTGTTTGGATAATAAAAAAAATATAAAAAAGAAAAAGAAAAGTTTTTTTTTTTTTTTTTTTGATATATAGAAAAGAAATACTTCTGATTAGAAAGGTTTGTAAGAGAAGGTTTGCTTGCTGCACATTCACACACACAAACATATTCATTCTCTTCCTTCATACCTGACTTTTCTTTACTCTCTCCGGAGCTATATTCAAAAGAAATAGTGTTTGTTACTTACTCAGTCTTGAATGTCCATGATGGAACTTCATTTTCTTGTGTTACTCAGTTTCTTCTTTCAAATAGTTCTCATCCTTTTTGGCAACCGAAGCAACTATGTTCCAGCTAACAATAGATGCCTAAAATTCCTCGTCTGGTTCATCTATATCTCTTCCGATTCGGTTGCTACCATTTCCCTTGCAATTCTCTCCAATGACCACAACTTCATATTCATGGCCACCTGGTCAGCCTTCCTTCTTTTGCATCTCGGTGGCCCTGACACCATCACTGCTTACTCCACTGAAGATAATGAACGATGGTTACGAAGACTGCTTCAGTTTTTGTTCCAGCTAGCAACTGCTGTTTACGCTGTTTGCATGTCATGGAATGCCACCCACCCTAACAGCTATGTTACTGTTATGGTTCTCGTTGCAGGAATAATCAAATGCTGTGAGAGGATTTGGTCATTAAGGTCCGCAAGCAGCAAAAAATTCAGAGAATCCATAGTGTTGGATCATCCTCAAGGGTCTATAGCAAATGACAGTAGTATTATGGATGCTTCTGTTTTACACGATGGATCTCGTTTCTTTAAAACTTTCAAGTGTCTGTTTGCGGACCTCCCAATTAGTTTTGAAGACCGCACAGACAGCCAAGTTTTCTTTGGGAATAAGTCTTGGGATTATGCTTTTCAAGTTGTTGAGGTTGAGCTTGGGCTGATGTATGATATACTATACACCAAGGCACTGCTAGCGTGCTCCCGCCTTGGCATTTTCCTCAAAGCCGTGAGCTTTCTCTGCACTTTGTCTGCGTTTCTTATGTTTTGTTATCTGATAGATAAACCACACATGAATGATGACCACATTGTTACTTATGTGCTTTTCATTGGGGCTATTTTTATTGAGATATATGCTGTCATTGCTTTACTTTCTTCGAGTTGGGGAATGCTTTGGTTGAGCAAGTGTTCTCTCTACAAGTCCATCTCATGGTTTAAAAAATGTGTTCAACTCTCACACACTAAGAGTTGGTCTAATCTTATGTCACAGTATAATCTCATGAGTTTTGCCTTGAGAGATGAGCCA
This sequence comes from Gastrolobium villosum, assembly GCA_032173675.1. NCBI lineage: Eukaryota > Viridiplantae > Streptophyta > Magnoliopsida > Fabales > Fabaceae > Gastrolobium > Gastrolobium villosum. The sequence goes on along the minus strand of JAVKPL010007080.1, from coordinate 264,667 downwards.
CTTAGATGTATTAAAATACTGAAATTCCTTCACATCTATGAGTTTTTTGAGAAGTCTTACTACCAACATACAAGAATTGTCCCTCGGGACATGGAAATACTCATTTTTGATCAGCTTATGGTGAAATCTCATGAAGCATTAGATATTGATGCATGTAAAAAATTGTGCGCCCACAGGGGTGATCGAGTACTTGACAACTTGAACTGTCATGTTCTTGATTGGAGCGTTAAGGTGGAGTTTGATCAAAGCATTCTTCTTTGGCATATTGCTACAGATCTTTGCTATCATTTGGATACCACTGATAATTCAAGTTGGGATGAACCCCAAAATTGTGTTGCGAGCAAATTATTGTCAAATTACATGTTATATCTCCTTGTCAAGTGTCCTTTTATGTTGCCCAATGGGATAGGGCAAATCAGATTTGCAGACGCATGTGCCGAGTTGCATGAACTTTTGCAAGTAGGAGAGTTCATGTCAAAAAGAAATCAAGCTTGCGAGATGATACTTCAAGTTAATACAGAAATTCCACCATCCGAAGTTAAAGGAGATGAAAGCAAGTCTATCCTGTATGATGCGTGTAGGCTTGCCAAGTCCCTACACTCTTTGGAAATTGAGCAGAGCTGGTCTAAAGAACGGAAATGGGAAATGATCAGTCATGTTTGGGTGGAAATGCTTTGTCATGCGTCAAGCCATTGTAGAGGGGTTCATCATGCTAAGCAACTCAGTCAAGGTGGTGAGTTGCTTACACATGTATGGCTTTTAATGGCTCATCTAGGTATATCTGAACAATTTCAGATTTCACGAGGTCATGAAAAGGTAAAGTTGATGCTAAGATAAAAATGTTTGGTGATTTGTTGAGATTATTGTTACTTCCATTATTGTGCTCACTTATGCCTTTCCTCTAACTCGAAGTATGTATTATTTGCAGTGTCAGAGAATATAAGAGTGTGCCTTCCCATTCTGTGTTGCTTTATGGAAAGGAAGGAGTGTGCCTTCCCATTTTGTGTTCAGCTAATCGAGGGAAGAGATGTGTTTAGTGTTTTGATAAATATCAAAAGCTTAGTTCTGCAGGAAATCATGTACGATGAATGTTACTTTGACTTACTTTCCCTTACCTATTTTGAGTTTATTTAGTCTTTCAAGAACTGTTTGATTTAAGGTCTGGATTATGAACAATTCCTGTGTTACTTGTTTGCAAATGTTCAAGAGGTAACAGCAGTTTTCCCAAAATGTGATTCGTTGGTCATGTTGCTTGCTCTGTTATTATATTATTTTGTCTTTTGAGTTTCATTTGCTATTATTGTCTGTTCTTGTTGGTTCGAATTGTAGGAAAAGATATAGAGGCAATTTGCTATTGTTGTCTGTTCTTGTTGGTTCAAGTTGTAGGAAAAGATAGAGGCAATTTTCATGTTTGAGGTGAGAATAACGACCTTTTTAATTTTTTTTCTTTTCTTTTCTTTTGGACTTTTTGCAATAATTCATTAATGATACATGAATGCCTTGGGTATGAGGTAGAGAAGATAAAAATTCCATCTCTCTGTTGCGTAGTCTTCTGATGTGTTTGCTTAGATGGTTTAAAGCATTCTTATGCTAACGTAACAAGAGATTAAGTGCTACTTTGGATAAATTGTTAAAAGTTCTTGTCTTTCGAGTTTTTATTTGATATTTTAAAAATTAAGAACCGTTTATGTTTGTCCTTTTCTAAACGCAATTCTGATAGTAACAGGCATAACCGAATGTGTATCGGATTAATTCTTTAGGACACGAAATGAATGTTAGGCTCTTTCATTAGTGTCATTTTTAAAGTTTGAACAGTTTCCCTCTTCAGTAATCTAGCTTTCACAATGCTAGATTACTCAACAAGTTCAGTACCGCGGCAGTTTAGAAAAATATTTGGAATCTGTGGCATTTAGATATATTTTATAATTAAATATGGCAGTACGTTTAATGTCCCCACATCTTACTTAGACTCGAAATCACTAGAAGTTAAAAAATCACATACCAACTCCCAAGGGTAGCCTAGTTGGCAATTGAGCTCGCAAGTGTTTGCTTGAGTCGGGGGTTCAAACTCTGCCTCAAGCAAATCCTTGGAAATCTTTGGGGTCCAGAGGAGGAAAGTGTCTCCTTCTCGGTTGAGGGATTAGTCTCATCCTTCCTCTTATAGCGAAGCTCAATGCACTTGTTGTTTCAATGAGGGGCTAGCCTACAGGGCCGTACCCCGAGGGCAAGGTGACTGAAGGAGGTTGAATGGGGGTACCTCCGGGTTATACCAAAAAAGGGCCGACCCAGTTCAAATACCCACTTCGTGAGTGTCTGAGGAAGGGAATACTCTAGGCAGTGTTTCCCCTGCTTTTTGCAGAGAGACTGATTCGAACCCACGACCTGACACACCACGGTACCGTTGAGGCAAACCGGCCCTTCCTCCGGGTTATACCAAAAAAAAAAAAATCACATACCAATTGATTTGGTGGCCAAAACTTGTAGTCTTATGTAACAACTTTGACCATTTACCTTTAAGAAAGTATTTAGAGAATAGGAAGAAAAGAGATTATATAAATAACTTTAGCGTTTAATTTGTATCTATCATGACAAGAAAAAAAGAAAAGAAACAAATGAATTATATAAATAACTTTGACGTTTATTAATTTATGTATATGCAATCACGTTTGCCTTATTAGCTTGATGCTGATAGGAAGTTATTCTGAGCTGTTTAGTTTCGTACTGAAGTCTTAGTTCTTGTTTAATGGACGGAAATTATCGAAGCAAGGAAATTTGTTGGGAAACTATTCTGAATTTTGTTGGGAATTTCAGACCACACTTAATTTGTAATCATATATCTAATTGTAGTCTGAGAGAAAAATATTATGTTACGAGTGATTGCTTATATACTTATATTCAGTGTGCCTTACACTATGACCGTAAGAGCTTTGTTTAAAAAAATAATATTAAATTCTATTTAAAAAAATAATAAAACTTTAAGAACTTAACTATAAAATAAACAAAATAAGAGGACCCATGTAGCATTTGTATGAAACATTAACATGGGCTAATCAGATGATACAATTTTTTATTTTTTTAAAAGCCCAAAAGGTGAATGAATTTAATTCTTTAAAAAGGAACTCCTCCTCAAAACATGTATAGTTAAGCCATTTGCAGTTGCTAATTTTAAAATATGCGCGGTTAAGTAAGTAAGTTTCTTGTCAAGTTTTTTTTTTTTTTTTTCTGAATCTATCTTCTGACGTTCTAAAAGAAAAAACAAGGGAAGAGGACTTGTGAAAATTCCTGGCTATCTTAAAATATTAGTTCAAGTGAGCAGAAAACTTTAACCTCACGTGACCACAGGCGAATGAGATGGAATCCAAAAAATTAAACTTTGAAAATGATAATAGACAGAAGTATCTCTTAATTGTGAGAATAGATTGTTCAAAGAAAATGATATTTATATATCTTTTTTCAATTTTAACAAAATATGGTTACCCATTTTACAAACTAATCCCAAATAAGATTCAACCAACAAATTAAAGAAACAGACACTGGGATATGCCCCATTCCCTCCCAAGAAGACTAGGATGTGGTCCCAAACAACCACTTAGAGGGACAATCAACAACATCAAAAGGTGCTTCTTCCGTTTGGAGGAATTGACAGGGCCCAAAACCACCCTCAAAATTAACGGCCTCAATTTCCCCAAATCTCTGCCAATTACCAAACCTCACCATGACATACTTGCATTAGGCTATTATAAGATGTGATGTACAATTTTAGACAATAAAATATAAATTTATAATAGTTGATTAATACATGTAAAAATGTTTCATAGTCACATCCTTTCAAGTATGGTAGTTTCCAGAGAATTAGCTTTTTCTTTAACAACCACATTTGCTAATCCTTTAAGATTAGACTTGAGTGAAGATATGCCGACTCAAGACTTAAATCACAATTTGCTGTAACTATTACCTTCCATGTAAGCCAATTCTATAAATCGAAGCTTAGTTTAAATTTCACTCGCTCATTGTCCTCATTTCCTTTCACATGGAAACCTTCAACTTTATTATTCCTTATATTGAACTAACGCAACTCTAGATCCATTTTAACCACTACGGACATGAGTAATCTTATGAAAATAAACATAGCTATGAGTGAATGTGTGTGAAACCTTTTTACAACAAATCTAGCTTAGTATTTGTTTCAAGTTCCATCTCTAACTTAGGAGGAGGAGGAGAGGTTTAAAAACAAAGGATCCAAACGTGTTCAGTGTGTGAAGGTCACATAAGAATCCATCCTGATGCACCAAAACTAGCATCATAATCACCAGTAGTATACCGAGGAAATTTTTACATTACTGGTTTACCATCCATATTTTACAGAATCAGTGACTCACATTTTCCTTGGCTCCACAAACACAGCTGTTGTCCTTTGAGGCACAACAAAACAGCCAGAAGATGCCTCGTATGTTGAGCTCCTAACACGGTCATCAGATGACATTACCTACAACACAGTTCGGACAATGGAATTGAACACCACATCTGAAATTATAAATGGATAAATCTAGCACAGTAAACCAAAGAAACATGAATCAATCTGCACCAGGATATTTTCTCGTGTTTTTGAAAACTAATTCAAAAAGGGGGTGAATCGGAGTAGTGGTAAAACTTGTCCTTCATGACTGAAAAGTCATGGGTTTGAATCCAGGAAATAGCATTTTTGCAATTATGCAAGGATAAGGTTGCATACAAGGATTACCTCCACCCCACACTCGCTAGTCAGGTTTAACAGGGAGTGTAGTCAAGGTAAAATCATATTTTATCATATTAAACTAGATCAGTTTATGAATTCAAAGAAAGGCAACTTGAAACTTCTACCAAAGCCGGAGGTCTATCCAAGAATTTCTCTAACAGTGTAAATGACTGATTCACCAGCACATCAAAACAATATTTTTCCAGAACAAAGTCTAGAAATATTCCAATTTTCATCTTTTAAATTCTTCAGCTTCAGTCGTACCTGTATGGGATGCAACTGGAGACTTCTTGATTGCAGGGGAGGGCAGATAAATGATACTTCTTTTGGACTCGCATTGACAACAACCACAATGAACGAATATCTGCCAATACAATTGTCAAAAAAACTAAAGGATATTCAAGTCATGAAACAAAAAATTGCCATATGTTTTAGCATACATGGGATCCAGCTGAGACAACCCAGGAAAGCCATCATGACCATCTTCAATGCTCATTACTATGACTCCAAAAACCCATGATGGTCCGGTATTGTGAAAGCGTACTCGTTGCTGCATATATGAGAGATAAAATCTTAGGTTTTGTATCTGACAAATAAAATATAACAAAATGAACTCAATAGGTATAGCTCAATTGGCAATACAAACTGAGGTTGAGTAGGTGGTGAGGAGAGAACCTCGGTTCAATTCCCACCGAATATATTTTGGGGAGGGACGAAAAGCTTGGGGATACCCGGGGATCAACTCGCCTTTAAGTCGGTATACCAAAATATATATATATATATATATATATATATATATATATGACAACAGATGACACATAATTTTCAGTGAATATCTGACATTGTCTGAGCAAAATGCAATTTGGTTTTACAGGAAAATTTATTAAAGGTGGAAATTACCACCGGCTTGTGCTCTCAATCACAGAAAAATCCAGAAAAGCAAAAAAAAAATTAACAAATTTCCCCCACCTCATATCACTATTTACTTGAAACACACTAATAACCAAGGTATGAAATTGGGAAGTGTTTAAAATTAAAAGCAGATAAAAAAAATTATCTTGGCCAGGACTAGATTTGAAAAAAAGGATTCCCAATTCGACCCGTCCTGCCTTCACTTCTCAGAGCAAAGAGGAGCTGACAAAATAAAGATTTTTCTGTTTAAGATGAAAATTAAATTAGGGTAAAATAACATGACGTTTGAGTCGTTTGACAACTTGCTTCAACTATACGTTCTAACAAAATTCCATATTAGCTAGTTCAAAATACATTAACTAATAAATCTAATATAATAAAGAATCAGAAAAATAATGAAAATAATGATGTTTTAGCTGTATGAGAATATTTAATATGATGAAAATAATTAGTCGCTGACAAAGAATATACCTTCTGTTGGTTAAGCACTTCACTATCCAGGCATTAATTGATGAATTTATATAACTACGAAATTTAAAATGTCTCACCTGTATAGCATTTGCCGTCCTCAGGCGGAAAAGTGGTGAAGAGTATCTTATGCGCAACAGGTTTAAGAAATTTTCCACAGCAGCAAGGATGTCAATCTTCTGAGGCCTGAAGGATGGGTCTGCCAGTCTTGGTTTGATTCTGAAAAGTCAAATGAGACTCACAATCATCAAGTAGTAAAACAGATGCAACACAAGTAGTAAACTAACAATTGGATTGTTGTACATCATGATTCAATAACCCAAAGATAATTATTATTATCATATAATGCTGGATAAGTTGTTGTTTTGGTAAGGCATACTTTTTAAATGGTGATAATGAAATATTTAAATGCTCACAGTGGCCAGTTCTTTTCATTTTTCTCCTGTGGAGGAAGTCCAACACCCCAATTATTAGAATTGTATGTAAAGTCAATCCTGAAATTGAGAAAGTAAAGCTCAGTTAGGTGCAGAAGGAAACACATTATAAGTGACACTAAATCCATTGGAAATAATGTGAAAAAAAAAAAAAAATACATTGAAAGTAACAGGACTGTTTGAAACACTATAAATATTAGAACATTATAATGAAGTAGATGATATACTAATTTTGGCAAAGTCAAGACAGTAACAATGATAATTATTAGGTATAGCAGAAGTTGAGTGTGAAGTGAATACCTGTTGAACCAATCACCAGAATTGTATGAATCTCGATCCAGTGATTTTGAGCGGAGTGTCTCATCTCCAGAGTGAAAAAATGGTATACCCTGAGAACTGAAATTCTTTAGCACCATAAATTATAGGAAACAGCAAGGATCCACTCACTGGCCCTAAATCTGGTTTGGAATTGAATAAAACCAAAAAATTCAAATTCTGCTAGATCTAAAAATATTCCTGAGCTGACGTTTGTTAAAAAGATATTGAAAAATTCTACTTTGCAAAAGACAATCAGATGATTTTCATGTCTTCAGTTTCAGTTATAGAAGTAAAAACCACCCTCCAATAATTGGGGTCTTTTTTGTAAGTCAATAGACTTGTCTACAAAAAAGTCAAAAGACAATGACATCACAGAGGCACTTGTTTACTGAGACAACACCATGCTCTCATCAGTGAAAAAGGATTTAAGTAGTTAATTTATCTTATCTCCTTTGCTTCTTATACAAAGTTTGCACCAATCTAAATCTTCACCTCTAAACCTCAGTGTCTTCATTTTTTGGATGAAATATGCAAATTTATTAGAGAGAAAAGAAGCATGTACATTAAGGGGATGTTAGATATCCTCCAGAACAACAAGAAGACAAAACAGGAGAGAGAGAGAGAGAGAGAGAACCACAGAGGCTAAAATATACTACGAAGCTGTATAATCTCTCTTCACATGATTAATGGATATTCTCATAAAACAACAATGAATACAGCATCAGAGAGAGATTATAAGCAACATTCCAGTAGTCATATCACCCCCACCACCACTGCCTTATGTTTAAATTGAAAAAGAATTGCATTTTTGTCAGAGTAAATATTTCTGTATATTATCACGTGCTTATATTTGTGCATTATTATACTTGATGGTCTTATCCTATCCTATCCTATCTTATCTGGTGAACTTACTGAAGCCTCCAAGATAAGAATATCAATGCATCAATATAAATTATATTGATACAAAATCTCAAGATTTTAATATTCAATAAAATCATTTAACTTCTTTGACCTGTGATAATGCTATAATACTTGTTGCCAAATGGTTTATCCTGCATCTCTCAGCTACAGTGATATCCATTGGAGTCTGCAAGTAAGGAACAGAACTGTACCAGAGACCATGGAAAAAATTGCACGAACAAAACAGAATGTTGAGATATTTATGGTACCTTTAAGCTCACAATGTCAAACAAAGTTTCATTGTCATGCGCAGAAGCATAATTGATCTGTAAAACAACTAAAGAAGCAATTTAGATGATTTTTGGTTCAAAACAATTTTTATCCTCTGTACCTTCCACATTGTTGAAACTTGAAAATGATGTTCAATACTGATAATTTAAAATCTTGGTAGTATCTAAAAATACAAAGCATGTATAGAGGAAGTAGACCAGTCGAGGGATACATAGGTGAAGCTTACAGTCTCTATTGGGCATGAGGCATATGCAACAGATGTCCCATCATGTCTTAATAAATCTGACCCTTTTACCTGAGACCATCACAACGAAGTTATTGGAATTCTCATTCGCAGGTATAAATCTTTTGATGATAAAATCTAGTAGAGAAAACACATTAAGTCAAACATGTACTCATGTATGCATAATAAAAATCCAGTCAAAGCTGCAAGCAGGTATCTACATGCTATTCCCAAAAAATACAAAAAATGGCCATAATTTCCATACTTGTATTAGTCAGAGCATGAATAATGATATCTTTGGTCCTGGCCCTAACTTGCTAGCTGGGAGTTGTCCTTTAGTTCCTTGAAGCCAGAAATATTCTGGCTCTCCAATAAACACCATCAGAATTGGAAGAACCAATACTATCCTAGAATTAGTATTGGACGAGACAATTCCAAATGTAATTCGTATTCCTAATGACAATTCCAAGGAATCGAAGAATTGAACAGTAACTAAATAAAGCCCTTCTCAACCCTTAACCTAGACCCTAAGAGTTCTAATTCCACGAAGCAAGAATAAGCCGCACTCTTTAACCAACATGCATGGATGTAACAACTCCAGCCACCTCAGTTTGATACTTCAAGAACCATCTCTACCACCAGTACCACCACCGCCATTGCTGCCACTCTTCACCAATACCACAATCAGCACTTTGTCACCACTACCACCAATACTGTCTGTGCCATCGAAACCACTAATCTTGTTACAGCCACCATTTTCCCTGCTGACACACCTCCACGCCTACTGTTGCCACTCTCCACCATCACAACCTCGTCACTACCACACTCCACCATGCTTCCACTCCCCAGTGTCCACCTTCATCATTGTTGCCACCAGGTCTACCAACTACCATTGACCCTGCCTCCAACCACCATTGCCATTGCTGCCACTACCAATTTTGCCATAACAACAGATCCCACAACTACCAATCTACTTCCACAACGACCAACCATTCCCACCACAATAAAAAATAAGAAGTTATTCATACATTTAAGTTATAAAATACTGAACTTTTTAGTGCAAAAAAAGAAGAAAACACTAGATCATACATCAAAAACAATAAAATATAATTAACTCAGAATTTCAATATTATTTCACAATTCCTTATGTGCAATTTAAACATTAAAATTTAAATTTGTGATCCAATTCCAAATGGAAAAACAGAGCCACAGTGATATTTGTTCAAACAGTATGCACAAAGTACATGTTTAACTTCAGTAGACAAAGCAGATGGACCAATTGGAATACCTCTTCTCCTTCAAAATTGGTTAGCACAAAATCCTGCAAGTTTGCAGCCATCGCAATCTAGAAAAATTGAAAGAACAAAAATGATTTGTATATGACAAAAAAGTCATATGCAACAATATTTGAATGATCTCAATACTGACAACAGAATGTATGTATCTGTATGCATATTTTTGTATTGCATTATACGGTTAAATACATATCACCAAGGGGGAGAGGGCAAAAGAGATAGTAAGAGAAACTGAGTAAATTCTTAACGATATGTGTTCAAGAGTCTTACTCCCATCAAAAGCAAAGCAAGTTACATATATGATGAAGCCAAAGTTTGTGGCTGCTCAAGTTACCAACAAGCCATGTTTCAGTTGAATTTGTGTGCAAGTAATTGTATAAGTTATAATTCTTTTGAAGTTAAGCGAATGAGACACCAAAGAAAGAAACTTCACTTATCTAATATTAAAAAATACAGTAAATGCTTTCAAATGATGCAACCCGTCAAAATTTTGTGAGCAGATTTCACTCCAAAATTTTGTATTCTGAGCATTTCCCAACCACCTCCCCTGTCCGTAATGCTAATTATTGGCATAAAGTGAGACAACTATTCTAAAGCTGAAACAGACCGAAAAAAGGATATATGTGTATCAAACTTAAAAAACCAAAATTTACATAAAATGCAACCAGGAAATCCCTATCAAATTAGTCAGCAAGCATCGCAATATTCAATAATTCTGAAAGCATGTTCCAATATTTTTAACCTGAAAAATAAGACATCCAGATAAAGACAAAAATCCATGTCACCAAAACCTGAATGTGATCCTTTGATGCAGCAAGCATGGATTCCGCGTTAGCTTCCGTTCCATGGTCATGGCCATTAGGCTGCATAGAAGACAAATCTCAACACCCATAAGTTCCTGAATAAAAATTGCAGGCAACATTTTTCTGTGGATGTTAATTTTCTCGCAACAAATCACATTAGAAGTCTTCTAATTGAGCCAAAGATAGATAACTATCATGCACTGGTATATGGACAAGTCGTAGCAGGAAAGTCTGACCATAAAGTTGAAAAAATAACATAGAAATTGAAAACAATGGCAATATTGTTAGTGGACAAATTTAAACTTGCTATTTAGATTTCTAAACACTTTATATAAAACATAATATTGTAGGAAGAAACATTAATCATTAACTTACCCTAGGTTTAGATTCAACTTTGAAGACAACCTATATAGTTTCAATCTTAATAGAGTGACTTGGGATATACCTTTATATTCTTGAGAATAATTGATTTTGAATGTCCACAAAGTATAACTTCTAACATATGATATAAAATATCAAGTATGAACATTCCACAATGCGGATTTGTGTATAGCCTGACAATGAGTTCAATCAAGACAAGAAAAAGTAGGAAGGAAAAATAGAGGAAGAAAGATATCGTTGCATTTACAAGATCTTAAGGTTGAAGATCAAAGATAATGCCTATAATGTCAAAAATAGATCAATAAAAGAAAGAAAATACCCGCAAGAGTAGACCAGTTACAAAACCTTGCTGAAGAGGGTGGCCAAATGGAGATCCACCAAGTATGGCATCTCGGATTCGATCATTAAAGCTGAATATTACATTCCAACATGACTAATCAACATAAAATATTTTTGATTTAGAATTATAGGCAATGATGACCTATTCCTAAAATTAGAATGAGACAACCATATCGAGTTAATTTACATGAATGAATATATGCAAGTTTTTTGTTTCTTTTTTCTTTTTCTTTTCTTTTCTGTTTTTTATTTATTTTATTTTTAAAAAAGCATTTCGGCCATAAGTTCTATCTTGAACATTTTGAGGGAAAATATGGGTTTCAAAGATTATTAAGCAACATATAATGGAAATAGACAAATCCTACCTCCCAATTTGTGTTCCAGAGAGATTGAACTGAGAAGCATTTATTCCACGTCCATTTTTGGCAACTTCACCAAAGTCCCATCCTTCACCATATCTTTTTTTCAATTAAAATGAGAAGAAAGAAAATTAAAGAATATGAGGTAAAAATAGAACATGCAAATGAGTAAAAATGAGGAATGAAGATAATAAAGAAATTCACCAACGTATCTAATTCATTAAAAACCAACATTGGAGAACAAGTACATGTAGATGCTTGAACCATCAACTCCATCCTTTTCTTTTGTTAAACAATGGAGAGCATCTTTTGCTTTCACCTGCATCCAAATCATGAAATCAATATTTCTTTCGTGTATTTGCATGCCATACATTGATATATGATGTCAGATTCATCTTTCATTAACCTTTTATTTGGACACAACCCAAATCCAAAATCGTGACAACTTGATGTTATATTCTGCTTGTCATCCCTATAATTTATCATTCAATTACTATTGTTGCATATAATCTGAAATTATATCTAAATTACAAGTTACCAAACAATGACAGGAGCTTCGACAATCAACAGAGTGAAACATTACAACATATTCATTAGCTTTATTGATTGTCTATCCATATCTTGCACTGATTTGCTAACATGTTTTCATAATAAGTCACATGGTAAAATGCCAAAGTGAGTTACATACCATTGTGCTCTTCATTATATGACCCATAAGGTCAAATCTGAACCCATCAATCTGAAAAAGAAAAATCATCATATGGTCTATGATAAACAATTTATGGAACTCGATTAGTATTTTTATTATTAATTTATTTTGATTGAAAATGAAGGGAAAGTACAATTAAGGGGAGGATGAGAAATCCTTCAAAACAGGATAATCTATACAATGAAGATCAATAAAATTGTAAAGGCTTCAGGCTGCTAAATCTCTCTGCAAATCAGACATAGCAACTCCCTTAAAGCACTCATGAGCAGATAAATTCATTTCTAAGAAAAATTGTAGACCATATATAAAATTGACAATTTACCACAGAAATCCAATAAACAGAAAAACAGAAACAGTTTCTAAATCATACAAATCTAAGAGGTAAGAAGAGAGACCAGTGAATAATATAAAAATCACCTTGTAATTAACCGCCCAGTGTACAAGATCATCAAGGATCAAACGCTCAACCATAACATGCTCACTGGCAGTATTATTAATACAAGTACTGTGCTCAATGAAACCATCAGTATTCCTTCTTAGATAGTAACCTGGAACAATCTATAAGAGCCATTCCGTCACAATACAAAAGTAGATAGGCTTTACAAAATAATGAAGAAATACTCAATAGGACAGCTATGCATATACATATCTAAACATTACAGGTCATCCAAAGAAAACTTCATGATAATTAATGACCTTATCAAGGACAGAATGTTCATCAAAGGGCCCACTTCCTTGCAAATGATTGTAGACAACATCCAACACAATGCGAAGGCCAATATGGTTTAGAGCCTGCAAAATATATAAATTCCAAGAGATAGAACAACCAAAAATTGATTTAGCTGACTATGGATGATAGAATTACTGGTCCACATCACAAAATTAAATAGAAAACTAGATCCATGGATTCAACATCAGATAAGAAACATTGAAATCAGACCTGAACCATCTTACGGAACTCAATTGTACGGTATGGACCATTTGGATTACTTGCATAACTACCTTTAGGAACGCCCCAAAGAACAGGGTTGTACCTTTTTAAGACAAAACATAAAAAAACAAACTTTCCCATAAACAAATGTCGCAATTGTCAATGAATGAGGCATTCAGAAGCTTACCCCCAGTTATATCCATCAAAATTTTGGATGGCTGAAATGAGAGCTTGTTGCTGATCTGAATCCGGAGGCAAACTTTCCAGTAATGAGGTATCTAACAGAGTGCTTGGGTCAGATAACAAACATAAGATAAATCAAATGAATAATCATGAGCACATATTTTACCATGTATCTTGTTTAAAAGCTCCAAAACAAAAGGATCAGCAATCAAGTTTCCAAACAGACAGACAAACAAAGATTCACACACATCATGGACAAGGATAGGTGTATGTATGCATTGATGTTTGTTTATATTAAATATATATATAACAACAGATAACAAGCTGCATGATAGAAGGATGGCATCAATATTACATGGACATTGGAAATATCTACATAGACTAAAGGTATGTAATTGAAGACAAAGTAGTAAATAAAAGACAAAGTAGCATCGAGGATGGGAAACATAGCTTAATCTCAATACTAGACATTATGTGAGATTCCTTTCAATAATTTTTTAATTATGTTACCACTAGTCCTAATTAGAAATGAGTTACAAGCATTAAAAGAATATATATATTTTATTTTATTTTTGCAGTGTTATAAGGGTAAAAGCCCAAATATGAACCACGTAAGAAGGAGAAAATCCATGAAGTATGCACAGAAGGGAGGGGGTTTAACCGCAAAACAAGGGTTTATACAGACTTTAGAGAATAATCTGTCATAAATCTTACCTACAAATCTCCAGTTTTCCTTTTGATCATCAACCCCGGCAAACTGAAATGCTGGCAATAGATGGACATGTGTAATACCAGCATTTGATAATTTCTTTAGATGAAGTACACCTGCTGAATCCTTCAAACACATATGCTCATAGTTAATTACGAGTATATATACACACACACACACACACATATATATATAGAAGTTGGAAGCACAAATATTATCCCATATTTCCATCACTATTCATAAAAGATGGAAAATCTTATTCCTATCGAACTCCATCAATAGCAATATTCAGATATTAGAATTACCAGCAACGTAAAGGCCAGATAGCCACCACGCAATTCAGGTTGCACAGAGAGGTCATTGGCACTGTATTGCAACAAGCAAAAGGTAACCAGAATTTAGAATGACAGAAAAAGTATCACATAAAAGCACAAAGCAAGCAACATTTCCAAGTGGTAGTTCTAAAAACTAAGCACAATAGTGAACTATTTTAAAGATTATGGAAAAAGGCATTATCAGAAGTGTAGCAACAGACTAGGGAATATGAGCATAAAAATATCTGGACTCAAGAGAGAAACAACAAAATTTAACATATTAAGTGAGAGCAAATAAGCAACCCAAGTTATTTACTTTGCCCTAAAAACTGTATACTGTGGGTCAGGGAGCTGTATCACCAGAGCTTGCCTCTTTGTTCTTTCTACCTCTCTGCCCTCCCATTATTTTCTCCTCTTATTATGGAACCAAACCATAAAACCATGAGCATCCATTTCAGTAGGTATGATTATTCTAGAATGAATTCTTGAGCATTTATACTCAAAAGCATACTTATAAGTTTCAAAGAGATTTTCACATCACATAAGGAGAGGACATTATGAAAAATAATAAAACATCCCTTATTGCAGACGTTAAGAAAGAAAAGACAACATTGATCTTTGAATAAAATTAAAGACATCGTTAAATAATTACCTGAAATCCCTTATATGCATTTCATATATGCTTATATCAGAGAAGGAATGTAAAATAGGTTTCTCATTTGCCTGACTATCCCATCCATCAGGTTTTAATTCATCAGAATCAAGATTAAGCAGAAAAGTCCGCCTGCCATCTGATGAAAGCCTGCTTAAATACAGAATCAGAAGGGGCTAAAATCAACAAAGAGTTCTGGAAATTAAAATTTATACACAATCATTTAAATATTCATTGCTAAATGGTACTCATGAATTCAAGAAATAATTACAAAAGATAATTGATAACAAACTGACATGTAACAGAGCATACCCTCTAGCGTATGGATCATTTGCATAGCATTTTTCAACCCGCAAAGTGCTAGGGTGGAAAACACATACTTCATAAACATAGTAACAGCCTTCCCAACTTTTTGGTCCTTTAGTTTTCCAAACACCATGTTCTTCCCCAAGGGGAACAATTTCCATGGGGTCATCTCCTGATGGGTCCTTATAGATGTAAGCATGTACTGCCTGTTTTAAACCACCCCAAGAAAATGTGCAAAGATATATCTGAATATGCAGATTAGGTTGAAGACAGCATCAAAATTAAGATTTTTTTTTTAATGAAAAATAATATACTTGAGCAGTAGGCGCCCATAGGTAAAGTGACACAGCTTCCTCTGAGTAAAGTGCACCAAGGGGACCATTATATGAGAAAATCTCATCTAAGACACCAGGTAACTGCAAACCAGTACAATTCCTGAATTTCTCATCAGCTGTGCAAAATGAAGAAAGGAAATACTATTAGTAGACATTTGTGACCACCACGAAGACACTTTTTTCTTTCCTCATTTCCACAAGAATGCTCTAAGTGCCTAAATAATAATTAAATACTCATTGGCACATGCAAAGCTCATGCTGCAAAGAGCTTTTACTTTTCAATCTAGTCCAGCATATATCAGAAACGAACTATGCTACGCTAATAAAGAGGCTGAGCACAAAAATGTACTATTCTATGACTTGTAGATATACTTCTACGTGCTATTGCAGAAAGAAAAGGACTTACAATCATAAACAACAACCACTAACTGGGATTTAAGAAGAGATTTAACATCCAAATTGGGTGGCAGTTTGAAAGCTCTGTAACCTCGAATATGTGGAAACTTCTCCACCACCTAACAACGCAAAGTTAACAATAGTAATTAAATAGTCCTTATTCCACTGAATGTGAAAGCCTCCACCACCACATTGTATAAAATAATGGAATCATAAAGCAAAAAGCACTATTTAGCAGTGCTTGATATTTAGAAAAATCTTAAAGATGTTACAGACTAAAAGGGTAGATTACATTTGCAGGAAGGCCAGCCCTATCCTCTTCAAGCTTAATTTTCAAATCCTCACCTGTTAATTAGTAACACAATGAGTCAATTTCCTGTTGTAATCAACGGTAAACAAAAAAAAAAAAACAACAACAGCATTTAATTGTCCACACGCTTGACAAACAGAAGTCAAGAACAAAGTAGAACGGTTTGTTAGGAATCTAAACCTTGAATTTTATAATTTGCAATGGTCAAAGTAGCATCTTTGCTAGCAAGTAGGTAGCAAAATCCATTTCCAACCTCCACATTCCAAGCAATAACGGATTCACTAACCCAATAAGCTCTGGAGTACAACAAGCTATTGTGCATCTGGATCATCATTTTAAAAACAAACAATTAGCAATTCCAATAAAAGTGTTTCAGCAATGAACACTAAATGAACTGTGAATGCACCATTCTAAACCTGAGAAAATGAACCAGATTGCTCCACAGAAGAAGAAGAGCAAGAAAGGGGTGGTGGAGTATGGAGGCGAAGTGGGGTTGTTTGGTAAGTAGGAGAAGGAAGGGGAAGGTGCAGTGAAGGACGAGGGAATGAGGAAGGAATGAAGAGATGAGAGTTTGAAGGTGAAGAAGGGAAAGAAAGAGGAGAGGATGAAGCTGAGGCTAAGAGAAGCATTCTTCTTCTTCACAGTCACACAGTTACATTGAGAACTTTATGATCATCATTCACAAAAAGTTAAAAGCCTTTTTGGATGTTATCAATTTAACTTTCTAAACTTCCTATATTTGATATTTTATTTTTATTTTTATCTTTGGATAATTATAATTTTTTATATTTAAAATACTTTCATATTAAATATAGAAATCATAATCATATAAAAATGAAAATAAATATAATCATTGAATTAACATCCTCTAAACAAACTAGTAGTAATTAGTAACACCAAACAATATCCTATCCTTATCATTTGAAGTTTGTAAAATATTATTATTAAATTTCCATCGACAAAATATAATTTTACACTTTTATATAACAAATATATTTAATTTCATTTTTTTTTAAAAAAAAAAAAACTTACTAAATTTGTTATACCTATTAACATCCCTGGAAATGTTAATATAAATTACTACCATGAGATCATGGATAGGATGTAAGGGTATAAATAGTGTAGCTAATATTACAAAGTTAAATTTGTTATAAATAATATAACTATATGGATGTACATAACCCCCGGTACAAAGTTCTTGTAACTCTTATAAGTTTGTAACATGCAATAAGGAAGTTTAATATTTATTCCATTATAGCTTAAGGTAATTGAGGGTCTATTAATAGAGCCCATATACACAAACAACACAATAATATGGGATGTTATCCTCTCTTTTTTTTGTTCTAATTTTCTCTATTGTCTTTTTTTCTTTCTTTCTTTTTGGTATCCTGGGTAGTAATTAGTAACTCTTTCTATTCTCTTTACTATGTTCTTATTCTTTAGTATCATAACAAAATTATCTTTTTTAATGGTTCATGATACATTTGATAATTTTACAAAATAAAACCAAAAATTATAAATTTCAAATCAGATCACCTTAAACCAAAAAGTGAAAAGAGGTCTCCGAGCAAAGGCCCAATACTGGATGGGCCATAACTCTAAAACCCGAACCCGATATCCATAAGAAAAGTGCGGTGTCCGGTGCATTTTGATTTCTCAGCTCTTAGCTTCTCCGATCTTACGCCTCTGCTCTTATTACTCACTAATCAGAGGTACTTTTTCACTCTCTCTCTCTCTTTGTGCCTTTTTTTTATTTTTACTTAAAGTTTTGATGTGAATTATATTATTTGTGTGATTTGAACTGTTAAACTTGAATGCCTGTGGCTGTTGCGAATGTGTCTGTATATGACAAATTTTTGGAATTGTGTTTGATTCTTAATTTCGTGAGGCTTCACTTTTTCGTTTTTTGTTTTTTTGTTTCTCTGTTGTCAGTGTATGGATGCTTAGTACTGTTGTATTATAGCCTTCTAATAGTTGATAAGGACCATGTTGAATTGGAGACTTGATAAGACCATATAAACCGGGAAAATTAGAAATGCTTAGAATGGGAAATGCGTTTTGATGTTCAAACGTTCTCTTATCCTTTGTAGGCTTGTAGCAATTGCTTATTTCGGTGTTAACTCACTTGGTAAGTGCTAGACATGTAGAAATGACAGTGGAACTTAAACACGTTGATCTTAGTTTTTTTTTTTTTTTTCCATGGCGAACTTCAGAGCTGAGATAATTTAAAAAAAAAACTGTAACATGGGTTTAAGTCTGGAAACATTATCTTTGTAAAATTGTAAGAATTAGACCGCGTATAATCGATTTTATTGTCACCCCTATCCTAACAAAGTCGGGAGGAGCCTACTATGCCGGAGTCTGTCCTCATATTCTAGGTTCTCTATCCTCAAGCTGAATAAATCTTTGGTGCTACTATTACACCAAGATTCAGTGCATCCCATCAATGGGAGCATTACACATTACAAGAGAGAGAGAGAGAGAGAGAGAGAGAGAGAAAATTTGGCAGAGAAAAGAAAACTTTAATGACATGTAATATTTCGATTGATGAGATGTACTGAATATTTGGTGCAACAGTAGCATCAAAGATTTATTCCCCGAAGCTCAGCATGGGTAGGCCTAGAGGGTAAGTTATAGGTTTTATTAAAAGAAACAAATCTTTTGTGCACATTCACATTTGGTATTATGTTTTTATCTTTTATAACAAGACTTTCATATTAGTGAGAAACATGAGATGATATGATTCCAAGTTTAAGATGATCGTACTTGTTTAATGGGATCTAGTTCTGAAGCTTGTTCAGCTTCTCATCTTTAATTTGGTTATAAAAATGGGATTTGATTTTAAAAAGCAGAACTATCAAGAAAAAGGAAATATGGCTAACTGTTTTCTAGGTTGAATAAAATAATGTGGTTTCAAGGCCGTCCGATATATTTGAGGGCAGAAAATAATTAGAAATAAGGTAATTGAAAAATTTGGATCATTCAAAAAAGTTAAAATGTGGTCAACAGTGTATCTTATGTTTGGAAAGGAACGTGTAGAGTGTTAGCATCCATGTTATATAGCTCCTAAAAGCTATGAAAGAATAGAAAATTTAGGTACTACGATTAGTCACACTGATTACTTCTTATATAAATTGCAAGCAATAGGTGGTGGCTCCACAGAGAATAATAGCAATATATGGCTTCAATCACAGCAAAAAATTGTATGGCATAACTTTCTCAAGAAGATTGAGTAGAGGGTAAACCCTCAAGGTAGAGCATTTCTTTCATTTCAAGAGTGGGTTCTTATGTCTGTGTTCATATGTTTTGTTAGAATAACATTTGAAGGAATTACGGATACTTTTCAACGAACTATGGAATAAAAGTACATATTTTCCTTGGAAAGTCTGATTCAATAAACTGATAATACCTAAGCATTTTTAGCATCCATGTGTGAAGGATCTCTCTTCAAGTAATACCACTGAATGGTTTCATTCTCCGTACCAGCATCCTGTACAAGCTTTATTTCTTGAGAGTGAATTGACTGCTTCAGAATGAGCATTCAGGTGGAGCTATATTTTATACACATTTTTGTTAGTATAATTATAAATGCCTTAAAAGAGGGCAACCCTAGAGCAGTGGTAAAGTTGCTCCCTTGTGATTGAAAGGTCACGGGTTCGAATCCGGGAAACAGTCTCTTTGCAAAGGTAAGGCTGCGTAAATGGATTGCCCCTTACCCCACCCTCGCTAGTCGGGTTTATGGGGAGTAGTTATAATTATAAATGCCTTGGTTATGCAATTTCAATAATTCATTTGCTTTAACTCATGGTAATTTACATCCACTCTTTTAGTATGCATACTACTTATCTTATTGTGTCTGCTTTGATTTCATTACCTGTGCCTGATCTCCTGTCTGCATCGGCTTGCTAGCAAATGAAAATCAATATGTTTTTGATATAATGGGTATGGCATTCTGATAGGATCTGGATCAGAGATGCAGCAAAATAACTAATAAGAGAGAGTATTTTGGCCCAGGAGGAACATCTTCTGGATTTTGTGTATATTGATAAGCTGAAATTACAAGCAACATTAATAAAAATGACAAAGACTCAAGCTAACTACAATGGAGGTTTTCCTATCATAAACGAAGACAGAAAATGTAAAGAAAGAAAGATACAATTCAACACATTCGAGAGGTGTTGATTCTCTCCCAATCTGATTTCCCAGCCCAAGTCCCAAATTCCCAATAATTCCCAAAGATGCCTTCCTCTTCCAGCACCACTTTCTTTTATAACAGCCACATGGTCTTCACGTTGCCCATGCTGCCTAGCCATTTTCTCCCTAACTGCCTTATTGCTGACTCAGCTCAATTGCTTTTCCTAAATTGACCCTAAGGGGTATCGTATCAATACTCCCCCTCTTTTAAGCACCTTGTCCTCAAGGTGCGGTTTAGTCAATAAAGACCCACCTCCTGGATCCCACTTTTGAATTGCAAGGACCCATCTACGTCCCAAACTTGGTGACTTCCACCGGGATCCCATGGCACATTTTCAATGCCAAAAGATGGCTTCATGAGATACATTGCAGAAACTCCAAGAGCACAAGAATAAATTTCTAACAAGCTAACTTCATCATATTCAAAGAATGGTCCACTATCTTCGTTAATTAGGTCTTTATTTGCATAGGCTCCTTCAAATAACCAACCTATTTGTACATCACATTTTGCACTAGAGCCAATGTCAACCCATTCACAAACATCACAAGTAAAACTATTGTGAGATTGGGTTTGACGGCCAATTATAATAATTGGGGGCCAATATATTTGGACAACATTTTGACCCAAATTATGTAATTGCATAACTAACCAATACTTCTCTTCAATGCCTCTCGCTAGAGATTGTGACGTAGAACCCTTTTCTGCCTTCGTAGGGGTCATCGTCTCAATCGTAGTACAAACGACCTGCTTTAGCGGTGGAGGTTCAGCTGGCCTCTTTGAAATCCAGAGCCCCGTCACCATCATTTGCTCTTCTCCTTCCGCCCAAATTGCGATCTCCTTTTTCTTCTGCTCATTCACAGCAAGACCTAGTGGATAGTATTCATCCTTCGTCTCTACATCACCCCCACACTTATTCTCTTGAATCTTTGAAAATCCAAACTCCATTTGCTTCTTTCCTTCCATGGTTTCTAGCTTTTCCATCATGAAATCTCCCAATAACTTCTCCTCTTGGATAGGAGGATTTTCTACACTAACCTCCTTAGTATTGTTCTCCTCCAACTCGTCGTCTTCCACCAATAGGAGCTGTAATTGCTTTACATGGCAGCGATGCGTCAGGTTCCACTTCTCCAGGCATGTGAAGCACCATTCCTTCCTATGTTGCCCCTGGAGCTCCGCCTGGATGTGTCGGCGACCCTTGCTCCCTTGAATCTTCGACAACCGTTGGTCCTCCCCTGCAATCGATTGGCTCGAGTGAGCTCTCGAGGAAGCTGCACCCTTGGTCGCGTCTGGTATTAGGGAATTAGGGTTGGCTGGATGCATATTAGAGGTTTGGGCCATTTTAGAATCTGATGGGTTTGATCCAGTCACATTGGGCCTTGACTCTGCTTGGCCCAATCCATTCCTGCGAACTGGATTCGCCTTGCCATTGAACGACGTAGTCCCCAATCCTTCCTCTACCCAAGCCAAACTCCTCTGTTCAATCTCCATTGACATCTTCATCATGTCTGATAAGTTCAACGTCGGGTTCATCAAAAGTTCTTCATGGATGTTATCCTTTACGCCGTTGAGCCACGCTTCTTTCAATACTTCTTCTTCCACAAATCTCATGGTTTCAATCACCGCCTCCATTTCATTACGAAATTCTGCAACAGTCCCCGTTTGTCTTAATGAATAAAAAGGTCCATAAACATTTTCCCCTTTCCTCGAATCACCATAATTAGCTTTTCTGAGACTTCTCTGAAAACCCTCTGATTCATTCCCCCTCAAGCCTCTGTCAACGTGGTTTCGAACATTTCGAAACTTTTCAGATCGGATCTGATTAATTCCAGCCTCAAGCTCTCTTAATTGACGGACGATTTCGACTTGATTAGCATCACTAGCATCCATCCGACGTGCAAGCTCTTCCTGGCATTTCTCACTGCGCCGAAGTCTCTCTTCTAATCCTTCAGCTCTGTGTTCCATTTTTTTTTTATTTTTATTTTTATTTTTTTTTTTAATTGGTGTGATTCAAAGCCCCCTAGATCGGAGAGCTCTGATACCAATTGATAGGATCTGGATCAGAGATGCAGCAAAATAACTAATAAGAGAGAGTATTTTGGCCCAGGAGGAACATCTTCTGGATTTTGTGTATATTGATAAGCTGAAATTACAAGCAACATTAATAAAAATGACAAAGACTCAAGCTAACTACAATGGAGGTTTTCCTATCATAAACGAAGACAGAAAATGTAAAGAAAGAAAGATACAATTCAACACATTCGAGAGGTGTTGATTCTCTCCCAATCTGATTTCCCAGCCCAAGTCCCAAATTCCCAATAATTCCCAAAGATGCCTTCCTCTTCCAGCACCACTTTCTTTTATAACAGCCACATGGTCTTCACGTTGCCCATGCTGCCTAGCCATTTTCTCCCTAACTGCCTTATTGCTGACTCAGCTCAATTGCTTTTCCTAAATTGACCCTAAGGGGTATCGTATCACATTCTCTATACAAGATAGGATGTGAGACCTTGCTCTTTTGTGTTTTCTTCCCATTGGTTTGATTCTATTTTTTCCATAATTTTTGTTCTCTGGCAATTTTAGGCAACTGATTTGCTTTGGAATTGATGGAGGCAAGTTTTTTTCGCTTTCTTAAGATTGTGGGTGTTGGGTACAAAGCCAGAGCTGAAGCTGCAGGACGTCTATTGTATCTGAAATTGGGGTACAGTCATGAGGTTGAATTAAGTGTGCCTCCTGCTGTCCGTGTTTTCTGCTTCAAAAACAATGTAATTTGCTGTACTGGAATAGACAAGCAGAGGGTGCACCAGTTTGCTTCTACTGTTCGGAATTGTAAGCCACCAGAAGTTTACAAAGGCAAGGGCATAATGTATGTTGATGAAGTTATCAAGAAAAAACAAGGAAAGAAGTCTAAATGATCATATAATCTTAGGTTATTTCATGAAGTCTAGAACTTAGATGTACACTGGCTAGACTTTGGCTGCAGAATTATTCACTCTAGCCTTCGAAAAATTTCAGTGTTGGAATTCTTAAACAGAACATTATGGATAATCAAATATTTTCTTTAAAATAATAATTATTTCTTGCTTCAATATAATTGGTACGTGTATCTTTAAGAGTTTATCTTAAATTGTTGAGACTAATGATCTAATTAAAGAATATATAATTATGTTAAAATCTCTCATAATTTGTTTGGTCTAACTTCTAAAAATAAGAGGATCCAAACAAGCACTAAAGTTTATGCTCACATCTCTAAACTGAGATGTTAAACTAGCTTCAATTTAATCTTAGATCTTAGATGATGTATGCAATAAATCTGCCTATTTTGATGTTAAGAACCTGGTTATATTATGCTTCAAGCTTTTACTGTGTGTAAGAAGCTTGTAGTGCTGGAAATACATGTACTTTCAAAGTTCCATCACAGATACATTATTTTCAATGTATCAGAATAATCTTTTTTTTTGTTCTTAGTTCTTTACGTTTTTATATAACTTGGAAGTCAAACAATCTTGGCTGCATTATTTTCACTTAAATGAATTCAAGTGGGAAAGTCTGAGTCCAATTAATATCCATTCAAAGTTAAATGAACAAGTATTTTATACCCAACAGGGAACTATTGTAGTATTTGACTTGGGAATCATTTGATTGGTTCCCTTTTTTAATCTCTTCAAAACTTCATATTTTTTTTTAAGTAATGTGTTTGGTTTTCTTAGTGGAGATGGTTACTAAAGATTCTCTCTCGTTGATTGCTTCCTGACTCACAAACACCATAATAATACTGCTATAAAATATTTGAAAGCCAGCTACATTAACTGGAGCAGTAGTATAATTCACCTTGTTTCTGAAGCAAGAGCTCAGAAAGTTGATTTTAGTTTCCTCATAGTTATTTATCATTTAATATGAAGGGTTTTATTAACCTCATGTTAAAAGATAGTTAACTCATGTCATAGAGATAAATTTGTGGGTTCCACCACCTTAAAAAATAAAAGAAAAAGGTGGCACAGTTATCGAAGGGTGTGTAGGAAATAAAACTTATCTCATGTAAAATGAGAATAGTTTTTCCCTAATATGAAACTATTGGAGATACGGAAGTAAAGTTCTAGAAGTCAAATATATAGAGGAATATTAGAGGAATCCATTATCAAGGGGGGAATAATTTCTTCCTTATTAGAAGCATGATTTCTTTGGTTATGGTTTTGTTTTGCGTGCTACGCACAACCTGCCGCAAAAAAATAATTCTTAATGTACCTGAGTTATTTCAATGATTAGCTCACTTCCGATTATGTAAACGCACGCATATCCTTAAGAATGCATGCGCAGATATATTTATGTGAAGTTCACTGTTTTTTTTTTTTTTTCATTACTTTTCTGGCAGCAGCAAAGTAACTTATTTTTTAGGTGGTTCCTTAGTGTAAATGAGAGGGTAAAATTAGAAAAGAAGAAAAATAGCAAGGATAAAAAAGGAAAGAAAAAATTAATATTGTGAGAAGGAGCACCAAATCATTGGGTGATCCTGGAGTATAAAAAATATTTCTGTTTCGAGAGAATTTATTGTGGTCCGGGACCACCATTTTTTAGGAGGTCCCTTAGTGTAAATGAGAGGGTAAAATTGGAAAAGAAGAAAAATAACAAGGATAAAAAAAGAAAGAAAAAATTAATATTGTGAGAGGGAGCACCTAATCATTGGGTGATCCTGGAGTATAAAAAATATTTACTTGTTTCGAGAGAATTTATTGTGGTCTGCGACCACCATTTTTTAGGTGTCTCTTAGTGTAAATGGGAGGGTAAAATTGGAAAAGAAGAAAAATATCAAGGATAAAAAGAGAAAGAAAAATTAATATCGTGAGAGTGAGCACCAAATCATGGGTGATCTTAGAGTATAAAACATATTTCCTTGTTTCGAGAGAATTTATTGTGATCCGGACCCGCTATTGATTTTTGTTTTTTTTTTTAAATCTTAATAGATCTGACGTTATATCTTACTAATTTTGAGCATTACTTTTCTTCCTCGGATAAAAGTAATGTTTAGACACAAAGAATAGGATTCATGCACCACTATGTAACGCTAGTGGTGTGGAGTGTGTGTAGTATAGGATGTTATATTGAATTTCTTGTGACCTCAAAAAAAAAAAATAGGATTCATAAATTTTTTTTTTAAAAAAAATTTAAGACGTCATATACTTTTTTTTTTTGGTATCCAAGACGTCATATACTATTAATTTTATGTCTGTGACAAATAAATTATTTCTGTCACGCAGAAATAATTTTGCCATTTTTTTGAAATAGAAACTGTAAAAGGAGTAAAATTATGTTAGGTGATGTATGGTCTGCCTAGTGAAATATTATGCTTTTTTGTTAGTTTGACTGTTAAATTTGAATGATCATTATATATTGATCTTGCATAGTAAAATTTAGAAATTAATATTTAATAAATGTTTTAAATACAAATTTTGATATTGTGTTGTATTTAAAAAGTCTAAATGCATACTTAATCCTAGTATATATCAATGGCACCCAAATCAGAGCCAAAGTGAACATTAACTCAAAAATTGTTTTGTAACCTATCAAACTTTGTAATTTTACATTAAAATATCATTTTACACTTTATAAAAAATATCTTAAAATTTATGATAATATGCTTCTTGAATAAAGTTAAATAACAACCATGTATACTTCTGAAAAAATCTTTCATGCTACAAATGTATGGTACATTTGCCCCAAAAAAAAAAAAAAAAAATTGACGACTTACATGAAAAAAAATATATATAATGAATTTTTTTTTCTACATTGAAAAAAAGTAGTACGCCAGTTTTGATCGTATACTTCTTCATATTTCAGTTTTGACATTCAAGATTTAGGAGCAAAGTTTATGTGCTACGAGAGCAGAAATCATTCGGTGGGATTGTGGTGTCGGTGGGACTGTGGTTAGAGAAAGAGAGAAAAGATTGAGGGGAGATATGAGAGAAAAAAGAAAAAAAATTAATTCAGGTGTCAATTTTTTAGGGGAAGAATTATGATGATCCTGGATCACATTAAGAAATTCCAAGATTTAGATAGTAATCATAAATACAAATTTTGTTGTGCATACTAATTTTGTAGCTTGCCTAGTTGTTAGTTGCCTTTTGACCAGTCTAATATTTTTTCTGGGTCTTGTCAATGCATATTATCTTTGGAGAATTCTATTCTCCTTAATAAACCTTTTTGTTGGGTTATTTTTCCTAGTTATGCTTAAACAAGTTTACGATGAGGAGTTATTTCATTTTATTTGGGATTTCATCTTAAAAAGAAGTTGATAATATAAGAAAAGAGGTTAATATTATCTCTATATTTGCTAAGCTAAAAACAACTTGTGTGAAATGATGTTAAGATATGCTTTACCATTTCTGTACGATGAAAAGATGCTAACAAATATGCAAGCTAAAATAAAGAGATTTATAAGACTAAGAGAACAATATATACAATTAAGTTGATTCATCAATTGTTACCAAAAAAAAAAGAGTTGATTCATCAACGGTTGGCATATTCTTCTCTTCACAATGATGTAAAATCAAGCAACATCCAAGATGTTGATGCCAGAGCATGCTGCACCTTATTGGCATCATGTTGAAAAGATGTTATCTCTCACGCTTTGTAAACTCTATTTCGTGACATACAATGCTTTGGGAATCTTAAATTTGTTATAATATAAAATTTCGTTATTTTTCTATTTTTGAGGGACCTTTTTTGTTGGTTTCACTTATGACTTTCATTTAGCACAAATGAAAAGGAACAAAAAATCTCGATTCAACTCCTTTTTGTTAAAAAAACAAAATCATTCAACTTGATCTAAGAAAAATTCAAGTTGAAAGGTCATTCAGTTTTCCAAGTTAATAAGATGAGTTTAGTTGTGAGTGGATTTTTTTTTATATATATATAACGTATCCCCATTCAACCTCCTCCAGAGTATAACCCGAAGGCTATCCTCATTTGAACAGCGGGTGCATTGAGCTTCGCTGTTACAGGATGAAGGATGAAACTAACTCCCCCTTTGAGAAGTCCTCTGACTCTCAAAGATTTTCCAAGAATTTGTTTGATACAGAATTTGAACCTCTGACTTAAGTAAACTCTTGGAAGTTCAGTTACCAATTGATCTACCTTTGGGGGATTGTGAGTGCATTTTTAGATTGTGATCCATGACAGAATTTAATGGTCAACTAATATTTTAAAATAGTTCAAAAAAATATAAAATATTAATGTAGTCACATCCAATAATTAAGATTTTTGGTTAAATTGATTTTTTTATATGACGAAATTGTCACAAATTCAATCTTCACCGCCCTCAATCTATTCATAAAAATAATTAAATATTATGGAGTTTCTTAACAAAGTTAGATTGGATTCAATATATCATTCACCCTTTAAAACTGATGAGCTTTTGTGTGAATATAATTTCACCCAACAACTTAAATTTTGTAGTTGAATTCATTCTTTATCAAAATTACAATTTGATACTAATGGCAAGAGTGATGTTAAGGATACAATTCAAAGAAAATTTGTTAGAAAAAAAAACATGAAATAGAAAGAAAATTTTTTCTTGGTATAAAATGCAATATTAACAAAAAATAGTGATAATTTAGGGATAAAAGAATAGTTTCACCAAAAATGATAAAAAAAGGCAAGTTAATTTTCAAGTAAATTCAAGGCAACAGTCCATTTACCAAAAAAAAAATAAAAAAATCAAGGCAACAGTCTTGATTGTTAAATCGTAGAGGATTGAAGTATTAATTATAAAACCGATCCTAATTTGCACTTAATTATATCACCCCGGCAACCTATGAAGCACCGACACTTCAAAAATTCTGACGTGTCGTGTCCGACACTCTCGGACACTTCAATACGTGTTATAAAAATTCAAAAAAAGTTTAAAGGTTACGTTGCATTGAGTTTTTAGAACTATTATATTTGTTGGATTACGATTACTATTTTATTGATATATATATATTTCTTATGTTTCTTTGCAAAATTTATGAATATTATAAGTTTAGATTCACTTTTTTATTAAATTATTGAATATTAAATATAATATACACTACATAAATTAAAAATATTATTTAATATTAAAACGTGTTCTAACGTGTCGAAATCTAATATTTTTTAGAATTAACGTGTCAGAGTATCGTGTCGTATCGTGTCACGTGTCCCGTGTCAGTATCGGTGCTACATAGCCGGCGACAAGGTCATAAGTCACAACAATTATTTTCTATTAAGAAAATTAACCATTGATATATATATATTTTTTCAACTAATTAGGGATTCAAATTTTGAAACAATCGATTTACATTTTTAGTGATGACTTAGGATTTTATTTTAGAGTTCGCTTTTTTTGCAGTTACTGCATCTAAGTAATTTGCAGTAAACTAAATACGGCGTCGTTTTGGGACAGAAATTATGGTATTTTTATAATTTTAATTTATTTCAGGGTTATAATAGTCTTTATATTTATAATTTTTTAATATTTCAATACCAAAACGACGTCGTTTTGAGAATAAATGCAGATAATTTATCTGCAGTAATTGTGAAATATTTTCCCCCTTTTTTGTGTGAATTTTTTCCCCTTTATTTTAACTTCTTAATTGAGAGACGATGATTAATATTTTTTTCTTTACTTTTTTTATATATATATGAAGGATTACTTCTGCTTTTAAAGATTTTTTCTATGATAATATAAAATAAAAAAATACAAGTCGATCATTTTATAAGATTTATTGTGTCTTTTTCCCATGTATGCAAGCAAACTATTTATTTTCTCTCTCTTTCATCACTGCCAAACGCTTAATTTGCAGCCTAAGGTCGCTCATTGATTGCTGCAGGATGCACAAATCTGCATTGAATTTTATCATTTATTTTTACTCTTTCCTAAACTATTTATTTTATTTTATTTTGAAAGAAGGGGAAATAATTTTCTTTCTGCTCCTTTCTTTTTATTCTTATTATTTATTTTGAAACATGGCCTAAATTTTGAGAAAAAATCTTTTTAAGATATTGTTACATTTCTTAGTTAGATTGGACTAATTGATTTAAAACACTTGTTACTTTCTTTCAAATCAATTAATGTTGTTTCTCGCTTAATTTCATAATCAACTTGTTTCTCACTAGCTTATACTTTCAGGTCACTGTACATGAAGTCAAATCATTATATTATTGACAAAAAAAATGCCATTAATGCAAGGCTCATGCTAGTTAACATACAAAAATGTTCATTAATTATGGAGAAGTGCTCCACGCTGCTTAAAAATTAAAAAACAAACATAATTGGATTCACTCACTACAGTTAGTTGAGATTATAGTGATCAAATACAATATAAATTGATCCCAATAGATTAATTTGGGCATATTTTATGGCTTCAATAATCTATGATATGAAATGCGTTAAGTTTTGGTCATTAATCATGCAATACGAGAATAACGTGCCAGGTTATAGTTTGTAAAATTAGATCTAAATGTGAGTGAACTACACATGAAGTCAATGATTGACACAAAATGTTTACATGAAAATGTTCCATATAGTTTGTATACACAGGGGGGAGTAATAGACTGATAAAGCATGTTTCAATCAAGCAACTCTATGCTTTTCTAAATTCTTGAAAACACTCAGATCTGAATCATCTCTCACCTAATTAAACATTGCTAGAAATTTCTGTGACATAATATGGAAAAATAAAATAAGCATCAGTTAACTCATGTTCTAATTTCACTTTCTGAAGATAACTTGAAGATGAAAGGCTATTAAAGATTTAAAAGGGACAATTAGAAATGTATTAACTGCCTTGTTGTAATTGTCTTTAGTGAAATCCTTATACAAAAGTTTTATAATTTATTTATTATGTGCCCTGTTTTAGTTGCCAGGTGTGTATTGAATAATGCTTCATCTCAATAGGCTTAAAAAAAGTGAGAAATTTTATAAAGAAAAAAGGTCAAATTAAATGATTTGAAGAGTGAAGAACTATATGTTTATTTAGTACTGAGCAACTAAATTTATTGTTCAAGCAGATAGTCACGGACAAACTTACCTTGTTCCATTAAAATAGTGAGTTGGGCTACACAAAGCAGCAGAAGCACCAATATTTCAAAGATCTTTCCGACACTCCCCAACACTCCAACACGCGTTATAAAAATTTTAAAAAAGTTCAAAGATTGCATTGCGTTGAGTTTTCAATTCTAACTATTAAATTCGTTGGATTACGATTACCATTTTATTGAGTTTAATATAAATATTTGGTGATATCTTATGTTTCTTTGTAAGATTGATGAATATTATAAGTTTAGTTTCATTTTTTGTTAAATTATTGAATATTAAATATAATATACACTACATAAATTAAAAAATATTATTTAATATCAAAACGTGTCCTAAAGTGTCGAAATCTAGCATTTTTTAGAATTAACGTGTCGGAGTATCGTGTCGTATCGTGTCACGTGTCTCGTATCAGTATCGGTGCTACATAGGCAGCAGCTACTCAGCTAGTGTGAAAAGACCTGATTAGCAAAATTCAGCTAATGCAAATGTTTTATCACTTTTAAAAACTTAACTAATATCAAAGTTATATCATGATTTTCAAAGAAAATATGTAACATTTTTTAAAATCAACTAGTGCCAAGGCATGAGTTAAACACCAAGTGGCGGAGCCACTGACACCAAGATTGTTAAAATTGAGATTTTTTTTTTTTTGATAAATAAAATTGAAATTTTAAGTAAATTGAAAACGGGTTAAAAATTCATAAAACGTAAAATTATAATTTCAAAAAATCGTAAAAACATAAAAGTGTTTAGAATATTGATAAAATCATTTTAATGAAAAAAAATCATAAATATAAAATGATAGTGATAAATTGTGATTTTAACGATCATGACACAAACTCAAACCATGTAAGAAATAACTAACAAAGTTCCTTCTAACTGTTGAGCTGGTTTTGTTCGTTTTGAGGAGTATGTTTGGATTTTATTTTTCCTAAGGAAATAATTACATTTTTTTTTTTCAAAAGCCCTTTCACAAATTTTTTAATTATAAATTATCTTAAATACAAAATAAGCTAATTCAAATACACAAAATTTGTAAATTTATGATTTTTATGAATTCTTAATATCTTTTTACCACGTCTATAACAACTATGAATTAAGTTTGTTAAATTTTTATTCTTATTTATGTTTTTTTTTTTTTTTTCATTCTACGCACTGAGATTGTAAACTTGCTTCTTGTTTGGGAATTCAAGCTTTCCCTTTGCTGAGGTCGAACTCTGATGCACTTTACAACACAAGGAAAGAAATATACGTATATTGATAAGTACCACGGCAATTTGAGGTTGCCGGCAACTCCAGAGAATTTTGAGGGAGGAGAAGATGAGGGTTTAACAACAGAATTATCTGATACCGCTACTGTGGTCTAATACCACTATAAAAGAAAACAGCAAAGACTTAGTGGGTCGCATATATTAGCCCACGAATTACAAATTGAAGTGATTGACAATATTATTGAAATTGAACTATTGGGCCTCCTCCAGTTGGCCCACGCTATTGGGCCTCATCCATTTGGCCACCATCAACCCATCAGGAAGTCTCTAGTCCACTTGGACTTGACCCTTACCCTCTCTCCCCTTCGTTGACCACCGCTTGCTTCATCTGTTTGATCTCTTTGTTCCTTCGCTTTCTTCTGTGTCGGTGGTTCCTTTGATGTGCCACCGCTTCCCATCCCTTCACCCCCCTTGTCGGTTCTCAGGGTCGTATCAGATCCCTCCGCCCTTAAAGACTCGAGCTTGTCCCCAAGATCGAAGTGAGGAAAAGCTTGCATGAACTCCGGAAGCGAGATCCACGAAGCATCTTCCAGTGGTAGTCCACTCCACTGGACCAGGATCTGAAGATCGGAGCCGGTTCCCTTTTGTATGGTTCGGAAACTGACGATGGCGAGCGGTTCTGTTACAGGATGGTTATCCCAGTCCATTGATGGCAACGGCAGCGGGTGAAAAAAAGGATTTTGACGAAATTCCTTCAATAATGAAACGTGAAATACAGGGTGGATGCGGGAAGATTCCGGCAACGTCAAGCGGTAAGCGACGGGGCCGATCCTTTCTGAAATCGGAAAGGGGCCATAGTACCTTCGCCGGAGTTTGGAGAATGTTTGATTCCGGACGGATTTCTGACGATACGGTTGGAGCTTGACCAACACCTTATCACCCACGGCGAATTGGACATCACGGCGGTGTTTATCAGCTTGGGTTTTCATACGGTGGCGTGTACGGTGAAGATTTTCACGAAGTTGCCGGAGAACGTGATCTCTCTGAGTTAATAAGGTGTCCACCGCTTCAATGGATGTAGCGATCCCATCGTACGGCTGCAACGGTGGAGGTAGTCGGCCATACAACACCTGGAAGGGGCTGAACCCGATGGAAGAATGGAACGAAGAGTTGTAGGAAAACTCTGCCCATGGAAGGTACTGATTCCAATTCTTTGGATTTTCCATCGCATAACACCTCAAGTATTGTTCCAATCCGCGATTTGTAACTTCGGTTTGCCCGTCTGTCTCTGGATGGTTAGCCGTGCTGAAGTGGAGCTGAGTTCCACTCAACCGAGATAGTTCCTGCCAGAACTTGCTGATGAAGACTCGGTCCCGATCTGATACGATGGAACGAGGAACCCCATGATGGCGACAAACATCGGATACAAAAACAGAAGCTACTTTGGAAGCAGAGAAATTTCCAGTCAATGAAGAGAAATGGGCATACTTGGAGAGACGATCTACAACCACCATTATCGTCGTTTTTCCTTCTGATGGGGGCAACCCAACGATGAAGTCCATAGAAAGGTCCTCCCAAACTGCCTTTGGAATGGTTAATGGCTGCAAGAGGCCAGCTGGTGACATGGGTTGGTACTTAGTTACCTGACACACCGGACAGGTACGTACAAACTCTTGGACATCAACCTTCATGTTTGGCCAGTAATAGTGGGTGGAAATGCGATGCAGGGTTTTACGTATTCCCCCATGGCCCCCAACAACAGTGGAATGAAACTCATGGAGCAGTGAGGTTCGGATCTCTGATGTGCTAGCAACCACAATTCGGCCCTTGAAAAAGAGGAGACCATCCTTAATGGAATAATGTTCAAAGCCTTCTTTTTTTTCATCTATGGCCGAGACAATTCGACGCAGTTCTGTCTTTTCTGTAACTTCTTTGCGGATGGAATCCAACAAGGGATTTATCCGAGTGGTAAATGACAGTAATAAAGGTTCCTCAGTGCTGGTACGCTTCTCTCCTTCATGAACTCTGGATAAAGCATCAGCTACCTTGTTGATAGCACCAGGATGGTACTCAATTACATAGTCATATCCCAGTAGCTTGACTAAGAAACGTTGTTGCTCCGGCGTTTGAATTACTTGTGCCATTAATTCTTTGATACTATGTTGATCTGTTCTAATGGTAAACTTGCTTCCTAACAGATATTGCCGGAATTTGGCCACGCCCTCAGTGATGGCAAACAGCTCACGGACGTACGTCGAGGCTTGTTGCATTTTAGGGGAAAGCTTCCGGCTGAAGTATGCAATTGGTCGGTTTTCTTGGCTGAGGACAGCCTCGATGCCTATTCCAGATGCGTCTGTAGTAAGGACAAATGGCTTACTAAA
Organism: Gastrolobium villosum; assembly: GCA_032173675.1. Taxonomy (NCBI): domain Eukaryota; kingdom Viridiplantae; phylum Streptophyta; class Magnoliopsida; order Fabales; family Fabaceae; genus Gastrolobium; species Gastrolobium villosum. Next base: position 230,526 of record JAVKPL010007080.1, on the reverse strand, counting down.
TTCGGGCAAGGCCAAGACAGGAGGATTAGACAAAATTTCCTTCAATTGGGACATGGCAAGAGAAGCCTTGTGATTCCATTGAAATGCATCCTTCTGGAGAAGAGTTGTTAGGGGAGCAGCTATTTGGGAAAAACCTTTCACAAATTTTCTGTAATAGCCTGCTAACCCGAGGAAGCTGCGTAATTGCTTAATATTGTGTGGTTCCTTCCACTCCTTGATAGCCTGAATTTTTCCTTCATCCGGTCTGACCCCAGAACCGTCTACCACATGGCCCAGATACTCGACTTCTGGTTGAGCAAAAGAGCATTTCTCCAGCTTTACAAAGAGTTGGTTGGTCTGTAAACATTCTAACACCTGTTGCAGATGATCTAGGTGGTCCTCCATTGTCCTGCTATATATGAGTATATCGTCAAAAAAAACAATGACAAATTTCCACAAAAATACCTTCAAGATGGAATTCATGATTCCTTGAAATGTAGCCGGGGCATTAGTAAGCCCAAAAGGCATGACGACAAACTCGTAGTGGCCTTCATGGGTACGAAAGGCAGTCTTGTAGATGTCATGATCAGCCATTCTTATCTGGTGATAGCCTGATCTGAGATCCATCTTGGAGAAGATAGTAGCTCCAGCTAATTCATCTAGCATTTCCTCCACCGTAGGAATAGGAAAACTATGAGCAATTGTCACTTGATTGAGAGCCCTATAGTCAACACAGAATCTCCAGGTGCCGTCTTTTTTTTTAACCAGAAGTGCAGGGGAAGAAAATGGGCTCAAACTAGGGCGGATTACCCCTGATGCTAACATCTCTTTCACCATCTTCTCTATCTCAGTCTTCTGGAAGTGTGGATACCTATAGGGTCGTACACTGATGGCCTTAGTTCCGAGTTCCAGATGAATCTGATGGTCCTCTCTTCGGAAAGGTGGTAAGGTGGTGGGTCTAGCAAACACCCCTTCAAATTGTTGCAGGAGTTTCTCTACACGGCTATCACATTGCGTGAGTTTTTTATAGTGTTCTTCAGTATTCTGAGCAATGGCATGCAATTGGTACAAACATGCCACTGAATTGGAAGATTGTAACTTATGCAGCTGATGCAATTGTATAGACTCCATGGTTGGGGTGTGTTCCCCTTTTAAACTGACCTGCTGACCCTCTTTTGTGAAGCTCATACTTAGATTCTTGTAATTGAGGGTGATATCTCCCCATTCGGACAACCACTGTACCCCCAACACAATTTCAGCCCCTTGGATTGGTAAGACAAACAAATCTGGACAGAACTGATGTCCCTGCATTTCCAGATTTACCTTTGTGCACACTTCTAAGCAATCCATCACTTCTCCATTTCCTACTAATACCTGAAATTTTTGTGCAGGTGTAATTGCCAACCCCATGAACTTCACTACCCGAGCTTGTATGAAATTATGGGTGGAACCTCCATCAATTAACACCTGTACCGAATGATTATTAATTTTACCTTGAATGCGCAAGGTACTATTTGAATGTTGCCCAGCCATGGCATGTAAGCTAATTTCGGGCATTGTTTGTGTCTCTTCTTCTGTTATAACTTGACTGAATTCCTGATGTAATTCAGGACCTCCATTCTTGTCAGGTGACTCATTATCCTCCTCCTGAACAAGCATGAGAAACATCCTACTTTTGCAAACATGGTTGCGATTGAACTTCTCATCACAGTAGTAGCACAAACCCTTCTCCCTCCTGTCCATCATTTCCGCTGCTGTCAACTTCTTAAATGGAATTGTGGATTTGCTGGTGCCTGTCCCTGCCCCTGTGAGCGCAAGCTTCGGTTGAGCTGTGGGTGTGGGCAATAAGCCTGGTTGGGCATAAGTGCTTGGGTTGGTATTGGTACGGTTGTAATATGTTCTGCTTGAACTTCTGTCATTCAGCTTATCTTCAACGATTTTTGCCAAATCAATAGCTTGTTCTAAGCTTTCGGGTAGATGCATTCGCACTTCCTTGCGGATCTCCGGTTTCAAGCCGGACTCGAAATAGCTTTGGAGGCTCACATCATCAACCCCCATCACTTGATTGGCTAGTTGTTCGAATTGGGTTTGATATTCAGTAACCGAGGATACCTGTGTCATTCTACCCAGTTCACCACGTAGATCCCTGTATCTAGAAGGTCCAAATCTAGCGCGCAAGGCAGTCACAAATTGTTCCCAATTCCGTAGTCGTCCGTTCCGATCCATCCAATGATACCACTCTTCCGCACTAGCATCCATATGAAAAGAGGTCAGTGTGAATTTGTCAGCATCTGTGAGGTTATAAAACCCATAGAATTGTTGGATTTTGTGGATCCAGGGTTCGGGATTACCACCAGAAAATCGAGGTATGTTCATCTTAACGGACTTAAATGCATTGTTTCCAAAAAAACTTCCAAGTCCTTCATTAGATGATCCTTCCACCTTCGTTTTGCCTCTCACATTCTGATCTAGTTTAGCCTCCATCAGAGTCAGCTTCAGATTCATCTCTTGTAACAATTTGCCCAGGGACATGAACTGCTCCTCATGCTGCGTCAATCGGTGCAAGCATTCGTCCATGATATTTTGTTTCACTGTACTTCGAGTTCCCTCTGCCATTTTTTTTTTGTCAGAAGTTTCTCTCAATGAAAGCACCAAAATGATGCACTTTACAACACAAGGAAAGAAATATACGTATATTGATAAGTACCACGGCAATTTGAGGTTGCCGGCAACTCCAGAGAATTTTGAGGGAGGAGAAGATGAGGGTTTAACAACAGAATTATCTGATACCGCTACTGTGGTCTAATACCACTATAAAAGAAAACAGCAAAGACTTAGTGGGTCGCATATATTAGCCCACGAATTACAAATTGAAGTGATTGACAATATTATTGAAATTGAACTATTGGGCCTCCTCCAGTTGGCCCACGCTATTGGGCCTCATCCATTTGGCCACCATCAACCCATCAGGAAGTCTCTAGTCCACTTGGACTTGACCCTTACCCTCTCTCCCCTTCGTTGACCACCGCTTGCTTCATCTGTTTGATCTCTTTGTTCCTTCGCTTTCTTCTGTGTCGGTGGTTCCTTTGATGTGCCACCGCTTCCCATCCCTTCACCCCCCTTGTCGGTTCTCAGGGTCGTATCAAACTCCTAACCAATGTTTAAATCGAAACGGATCGGCCGATGTGACTGGTTGATCAGGGAAACGAACCCTTAATCGGTCCAATCAAGTCAAGGGATCGGCTGTGCAAGGTGAACGGTGAACCAATATTGAACTGATCAAAAATTGGGTTAAATTAATATATAAGGGTTTTATAAGAGTTATATTGTAGGAAAAGTGATTCTATAATATTATAGAGATTCATTTTGCGTGCCTTAGTTTTTTTTTTTTTTTCAAAAAATGTGGGCCCCACAAAATATTATATGTGTAGAAAACTTTTTTATTTCATGTTAAATGACGAATGCAAACCACTTTGAACCAATTTTGGATTTTTTTTTTTTGGTTCAAAAGCGTTGGGAGCCTAAAGTCAAACTTGGATTGGAACCTTTAGGTATGGCTATGACACTAACGATTAGACTATAACACTTTGTTGATTATATTGTAACTTTTATTATATACTTTATGGAAAAATATACACAAACATGCTTTTTTATACATATATCGATTTTCATTTTACTTTATTTTTATAAGTGAATGAATCATACATATGATTATTTTTATAACATTAGAAAGCTTCTCTCCTATTACATCAGATTAATAAAACCAATACTTTATGGGTAAAATGTGTGTCATTTTAAAGGATGTAAGATTGTGTCATTTTAAAAGAGAGAAATAGATAAATAAAGGAGGAGAGAGAGTTGACAAAAAAAAATAAAAGTATAAGTCTCACCTCTTTGTGAGAGTGAAAGAATATAAGTTATGTCATTTAAAAAGAATAAACACTTTTCCCATACATTATATATATCTGGATTAACCGCTTAAATCATTAATTTAGCACCTTGGCGGAATTGACAATGGGTTTGAGTCTAATAATACTGATCCCATCATTGTGGAATCAATAAGTAAGACAAAACTAGCTTGTTATATAATCTCATCAATTAGTAAGACAAAACTAGCTTGTTAGTTGTTATATAATCCACTTTTATGGCTATATTCTTAGCCATGTTTTGATTATATTTATGAAAATTGGTAATTAATTTTGATTATTATTACAATAGTTAGAGCTTCATGGTAATTTTTTATATATATTTTTTTTATACATACTTTAGTTTTAGGTAAATATTAGAGATTAATATAAACCATCAAAAAAGTCATCACCCAATATCTTAAGATTTTGGGTTGAATTAATTCTTTACAATTTACATGGTATCAAAGTCTCAGTGACCATAAGGTCATGAGTTTGATTCCTATCACCCCATTTTCAAGTGAAATTGGTTCGATGCAATATCTATGCTTCATGCCCATAAAACTTTTACGTGAAAGGAAATATGTTAGAGAATAATATAAATCATTAAGAAAATCATTACCTAATATCTTAAAATTTTGGGTTGAAATAATTCTTTAAAGTAAATTAACACATTTGATTTATAAATTCACTTAATTTAAGCCAGGTTAATTATTTTCAATACATATCAAAAGTGAACAAATCTCGTATCAGATTCAGTTTTTTCTATCATGTTGTCTTCAAACTTTAACCACATCTTTTTATTAATTTTTTTTTAAGTGTTCCATCAATTAACCTGGTTCATGCTTAGATGGAGATATTATATGAATTTTATAATTTATATTAAAAAATTATAAACATACTCAAATATCTATACAAAATGATTAAAATTTCAAATATTTTAATATAAAAAATAATAAATCACATATTATTATACAATAAAGGATCAAACAAAAATATAATGATAGTGGTACGGAGCTTTATGTTCAGAAAATGACATTTCTAACTATAAATTAAATCAATTTTTTTTTGCATAGTGCATAATTGCGATAATATTAGTATTGTAAATACATAACTTATGTAAATCAATAAGTAAAAAAGTATTCCAATATGTCCATTATGATTATTTTTTTTTGAAAAAAAAAATTTAAATTTTTTTTGTGCCATATGGCAGGTTTTCAAAAAACCGGTCTCAATGCCACGTTGATGCAAATGTAATAACCGGTTATATGACCGGTTTACTCATTGCCATGGCCGGGAAAGACCAAAATGCTTTAACCACATCTTTTTATTAATTTTTTTTTTTAAAAGTGTTCCATCAATTAACCCGGTTCATGCTTATGAACTTGGGAAAAATGTTTCTTTTTTTAATTGACACAACTTATATTATTTCCTCTATAAAAATGCAAAACTTTTATATTTTTTTGTCAATCTCTCTCCTCCTTTAGATCTATTTCTCTCACTTAATTAACTTTACATCCTTTAAAATTATACACACTTTTTCCTTTGAACTTTGCATCTTTTTCTAATGGATTTTCGTTTTGTCATTTAATATGACACAAAAAAGTTTCCTACACATGCAACATTTTGTGGACTCACACTTTTAAAATAAAAAATAAAAATAAAAATTAAGATAACATTACACGATTTTTAATCAAAATTCTAATTATTAGTCCTATACGTTAGTTGGTCAACTTTTGAACCAACGAGTTAAGTGCCATATGGCAGGTGAAAATATCACTCAATGCCACGTTGTGCAAATGTAATAGTACTCATTGCCATGGCTGGAGAAAGACCAAAATGTCCATTCTTGAAAATAAAAAAAAAATTTAACGGCTCTGCTTTTTGGTTATTTAACATTTTCAATTTCCCTATAAAAATGCAAAACGTTGAAACAATCCCACGAAAGACCCCACTCTAATTAAGTTCCCCGTGAAAGCACATTATGCGACAACGACCAAATTATCATTATTTATCTAAAATATTACGTCTCAGAATTTTTTTACCAATTAAACTATTTGGCCAATTAACAATACATAAAATATATTACATTAATTAACTAACCCTTGAATAAATTAAGTAATTTAACAGTTCATAAATTTTTAACATAACACACACTACATAAATTATTTTAGTTAACACCCCTAAAAAACTAATTAATCATTCTAAAATAATTAAATTAAAATAACGATTATTGAAATAATTTTATGTTTGTTACTTAACGATTAAAATTAAAATAACGATTAATAAAAATTGAAATAACAATTAAAAGTAAAATTAAAACTAATGAACTGTTACGTTACTTAATTTAGTCAAGGATTGTTAGTTACCGTAATATATTTTATGTTTGTTAATTGGAATGGTTTAATTTAATTTATATTAATTTAAATTGATCATAATGATTAATTATTTATGTTATAACTATTAATTACTTATTTTTTGGATTGTTAATTATTTTATTTTAATTAGCAATATGTTAAGTTAGATTATTTGTAAAGGTTAAGTAATTAAATTTAGGAGTGTTAAATTAATATTATTTAATTTCATTTAAATGACATGTGTCACACATGCACGTAACCAGCGGCTCAGCTCTGCTGGTTTACCACAGTACGACATGTGTCACACACCACCACATAAACAGTTATGCAGTCCAGCGATTTTGGCCACATAAGACGTCACGTGTACATGGCATACGGTGGCCGGAGTTATTTGCCACGTAGTCTAGTTGCGCTTCGCAGCTAGTCATGTGGCCAATCAGATGCTATCATGTGGCCAACCGTAGCTCGCCACGTGGCATAGCGAGACTGATGAGGTGGTACTTTGATAGAAAATTTCTGGAACGTGGCATTCTAGTAATATTTTAAATAAACAGTGTCAATTTGATCGTTGTCGCGCACATTTTTCTTATGTATTCCCCAAATAGTTAAACGTGAAGAAGTCTATATGAGAAAAATATAAAATTATCAACATGTCGTAAGCTTAAATATTTGGGTGAAAATGATTATTTAGATGCATTTATGATTAAGTTCCCATTTGGATGAGTTTTTTTAAATAAATACTTTTAATGCATTTTTTTTTAAGAATTTTTTAAAAGATAAAATTATTTTACGTTTGGATGTATAATCCAAAAAACACTTTTATATAAAAAAATTATTTGGATGTTAAAATAAAAAAATACTTTTTATATATAAAATTACAAAAAGGATCTATAAAAAAAAAATTAACAAATTTTTAGGATTTACGCAAATGAAATTTGGAGAATGTGATTGCAATATGAGAAAAGACGTTCCACAAACTTTTCCAATGTTGTACGAATATTACGAAGATATTTGATTGTAAAGTGATAGGTTGTTGAAATATCTAACTAAAAAAAAGCATGATAATGAGATAAGGAGAGATAAACTATGTATGATAGATGAAGTTAAAATTATATTTTAAAAATTTATTGGAAAAAATGTTTGTTCTTTTAAAGGATATAACTTTGTTTCATTTTAGATCCTAACAGTTGATTTTCGTTAATCAACGATTAGGATTTATTGAGTTTTATAGCGAATTACTAATTAATTAATAAGTTTGACTCAATAAATCCTAACCGTTGATTAACGGAAATCAACGCTTAGGATCTAAAATGACACAAAATTATATTCTTTAAAAGAACACATATATTTTCCAAATTTATATTATCTTTTAGTTTTTTTTTCAAAAGTAACCAATTATTGGCTAAAAAAGGGAAGCATTTTAATTTTTATTTTAAATTTTGTTATTTTAAAAAATTGTTATCCAAACATCTAAAAGTTCTCAAAAAAAAAAAACTATTTTAGGAATAAAAGCTCATCTAAATGAGCACTAAGTAATTACGGGTTTGATTATTATTGCTTACACAATATTTATTGTTCAAGTCCAATAAACTCTTATATTAAGGACATATTAAAAATGAGATTTATAAGAATAACATTACAAAAAAATGGTTATATTATGCTACTTCGGGTCTGAGAGTTTATTTTTTGTGCCAATATCTTTTCTTTTTTTACCAATGGAGCCCTCCTAAAAAAAAACTCTCTTATCATGTTACGGGTGAAAATGCAACCCCATTAAAGATATGTGAAAAAATTAACTTTAGGAGTTGAAATGAATGTTTAATTATATAATCACAACCGCAAATTCATGTAAAAAATAAAAAACAAAAGAGGCTGGTGCGGCAATCAATGGGTGAGCTGGTAAAATTCTGGTAAATTTTTTTACATCCTATTACATAATACTGATTTTTCACCTTAAAGATATGTGAAATTATTAAGCTTCAACAATTGAAATGAAAGTTTAATTATATAATCACAAAGGAAACAAATATGATGTCTTTGAGGCACGGTGGTGGGGTTGCACTAAAAAAAGTTTCGAGCCCTTTGAAGGCACTAATAGTACTCAAAATGGAACTCAACCAAATCAAACTAAGCAATTTCTGCAAGTGGAATATGAAAGCATATAGTTACACAAAGGAAACAAAGATGATGATGTCTTTGAGGCACCTTGGTGTGTTATTATAATTTTGGAAAAGTATCATAACTCAGATATAAAAGAAGCAATTTCTAAGAGAAAACAGCATGAACGTGAAAAGTTGACCCCTTTGTTACACGATCGATAGAATGTTCCAGAACCTTGACGTGTGTTATTATAATTTTGAAGACCATAACCAGATATAAAAGGATGTGTGTGTAGGTATAAATCCATAAAAGAATAGGTATAAGCAGTGTTTTAAAAACCTGCTCGGACCGGTCGGATCGACCCAGGTCTCGGTGACCTGATAGGTTCTTCGGTCAGAATCGTTATTTGGATCAGTTCTGCAATCAACTCGGTTTGGACCGGTTGACTCGGCCGAGACCTAGCGACTCGATTGACCTTTATTTTTTCTTGATAATTTTTTTTTGTTGATGAGAATTCTTAAATTAAATCACGTTCATATAAATATGATTAATAAGTAAGGTGCAAATAAGAAGGTATTTTGGATTAGTGTAATTTATTTATGTAATTTAGTTTCATCTTATAATAACCTTAAAAAATTAAATGAGGATAAATATTGATGGTCTCATTTCAATGGTGGACACTTTCTCTTTAGTGTATATTTCATGCCTACTATTTGTTACCATGATTTAATTTATTCTAGTTATATCAAGGCACAAAAGGTACAATTACCTTACATTGCAATTTTAATCTAATATTAGGGTATACTCTAGAGCTAGAAGCTTATAAGTATATAATATTTGCTATCATTGAGAACCAATTTATTTTTTAAAGCTCATTGATAGTTTTCTTATGTGAATTTTTAATATAAATAATATGTTAATATTTGTTTACAATGTGAACAGTAAACCTGGTTGAACCCATTTGAACCAAGGATCTAATGACCCAGTACCTCGACCGAGTCAATAACCAATGAAAATTTTAAAACACTCGCTAGAAGTTTAAAAACTAATGCGATGATTTACTCAACTTTTTCCTTAACCCATTTACTAAGCTTACCTTAGTAAATCAAATTGGCTCACATATTGGACAGCTATGACTAAAAAGTAGTGAGATTAAAAAGGAGGTTTCCTCCACTAGCAATAGTTTTTTAAAGTCCCATCCTTGGTGGCCATGTTGATTAACCTCTCTAGTTTACGGATACATCAATCAACAATACATAAAAGATACACAAAATTTGTTTTTAGCCAAAACTAAATGATAACTACGACGTTTGGATAGAGACTACTAACAAATTAGTTAATATTAACACCAGAAAATGTTTATTTCCCTGTCTAAAGCCAGAAATATACATGTGCATAATAATTAAGGAATTGGTTTTCACTATTTGAATCTCCAAGCTTATTTATATTCTCAATTATTTCGAATTTGAGATAATATTAAACAAATATTATATCCCTCAATCATTCAATCATTGTCTCCAAACATTTAAATAGCGCCAAGTGTTACCTTTTTATTACGCTCTCGGTCAAGTCAGAATTACGAAGAAAATGTTATAGGGCAAAAACATAAAATATTATGCGAATATTTTTATAGTCAACTTAAATTCTAATTAAAATATTATAATTTGAATTATTAAAAGTATTCAAAAATAAAGTTGATGTACCTAGAATTGGTCCAGTTATTAGAGCCTGAGTAAATAAATTTAAATAAGGACTTAATAGGTTGATTCAAAAAAAATTTGTTTTCAATTAGATTTATAATCTATTAAGCATGATCTACATTTTCAAGGATGTTTACATGTTTTGAATGCTAAGACTTGTGATGTATTTTGATTTTGATTGATTGCCAAATTTCTATTTGTAAAATTTTTCTTTGTTTATTAGGATTGATTTAATTTTAATAATTTCCGTTTGTAATATTTAGGTTGATTTAATTTTGATTATTTTATTGTTTTAATTTTGTTTAATATTAATTGATTTATAATGAGTTATTCTTATTTCGAAATAATTTTTTTTTCTTTCAAATCTTTAATACTGATTGCATTGTAATTGTGTATCTTTAAGTTTTTTAATTAATTTGTAATTTCCCTATAAAATATGTTTAAGTTCGTATGGAAAGACTGTTGAATTTTCTATTATTTTAATAAATAATCGATAACAAGGATTTCTCTTTATCAATCTATCATAAACCATAATTCTTCTGTTTATCCCATTTGACATACAAAGTGACGAGTTACATCAAATATTATAAAACATTAGACTTATAAAGTATTATAATTCTAAAAAAAGTCTCCAAATTTTTTTTTCGAATATAAATTCAACTGCGTGAAAAATTTATGAATAATTTATTTAAAATCCTTTACAAATTACACTACTAGCTAATTATCTCATATGCATTATTAATGAAATTAGTGATACATATGAGGACTTTTATGGGGATTTTTTTTTTGTATTCCAGGCTCCACGTGGTCCTTCCATTTAAGAACTAAAATGTTATTTTTTATTTTTCCTCTCTCCTCATTAGTTGTATAATTTTGATTGGTCCGGATCACTAAATGGTGATCCGGGACCACTCAAATTCTTCTCACTTTTATGGCCCACTTGGCGTATGGTAATGCTTGCCATGAATCAAGATATCTATACACATAATAACATAACAAATTGGAGGAAATTGAGTTGAGCTTTTGGTGAGAAATTTTTAAGGCATGGTAGGGGCTTATTTAGTAAGTTAATACTTTGAAAAACCGAATTTTGGAAGTAAAATATCAAAATGGGGAAATGAAGCCTGAAAATTGTGAGTATGAGTTCCTCTTTGTTGTTGTTATACTACAATTAGGGCATAAGTAAAACATAAAAAGAGAATATAGAGAGTGAGAAGCACAAGAAGTCCATGAAATGTGTGGTCATTCATGCAAGCATGACAGAATACAAAAGACATAATAAGAGAGACTGAGAGAGATAAATATAAAGTTAAGGGAAAGTAAGTGAAGGGAGCACCGCAGATTCCGTGGTTCCAGGCTTGCACTCCAATCATCTCGTGCACAAATCGTTGAGGCAAAGTAACTCTCTCTAAAAATCCACTTTATCTCTCTCTAAAATTAGTATACTCATAACTCATGTATATCAACCCGTATCTTGTACTGTATATGTCTTTCTTCAGCTAAACGTGTTAGTGACTAAAACCAAAAATATAATTGATCCTCACGCGTCTTCAATGTAACAACACATCTCACATATTAATTAAAACATCCCATGAAATGTGAAACAATCATTAGGTTGATTCATGAGAGAACTTCAATTTGTACTGCTAGTAACTAGCAATATTAATTGTGTGGGCATAAATTCTAGCTTCCATTTTCTAGTGGTTTACAATTGAACATACCAAAACTTTTTTTATTTTTTATTTTTGGATCACCAAGTCAGTGAAAAAGTTAAAGAAAGTTTAAATGTTTTTAGCAAAATTTTATAGGGTTTTATAAGAGTTATGTTGTAGGAAAAGTGATTGTGTTATGTTATAGAAATTCATTTTGCATGCTGGAGTTTTTATTTATTTTTTTGCTGTGGGCCCCACAAAATATTGTGTGTGTAGGAAATTTTTTGTGGTCATGTTAAATGATAGGTGATAAACCCAATTTTATATTTCATTTTTTCTAGTGGTTGACAATTGACCCAAAATAGTGCAAATTACAACATACCAAAACCTATGTGTGGTTTAGATATCCAAGCTAGTGACAAAGATTGAGAGGTTGGAGTCACATGTAAGCTATATATAGAATGAATGTGAGAGTGGGGGGGTGGTGGTAAATAGTAATTACTAATTACTCTGAGTAGAGAAGTCTAATGAATTTTGAGAGAGGGGTAAAAATAAAGAGCATGCTAATATGGTGCCACCAAGCTTTGGTTGGGGGTAGTTTTTAATGTCATGAAAAGCGTTGGCAAAGTGTGAGAAAGAGAGTGTGAGACGGACTATGTGTTGAACAAACCACTCCTTCCCCCTCTCTTCCAGTCTGTTAACCCTGTTTCACACTCTCCAAATTTGGTCACTTTCTGTTAAATTGCATTATTTTTGGTGTCTCTTTTTTTCTTGAGTGCTATATTTTCTCTCTTTCAATTTTCTAAAATTCCAATCCAATTTGCCTATAATTAAACACTTGCAAAAGTTGGATGATTACAGGGCTGATTCACAGTTACTGTTGTATTGGGTGGCTTTTGACTCCTCCCCCCCAACTTATTGTATCATTCACTATCTATATCTATATATAATAACCAACCCCCACTCTCCTTTCTCTGCTTCCTTACAACCCTCCTATCCTCTCTCTCTCCCTCTCTCTTCCTCTCTCTCTTTTAAGGATCTCTTTGGAGGTGTAAGAATCAACATGGAAGCACCAGAGGAACTCTCTTTGGGGTCCAAAGAGCATACCAACATTGTCAAAGGGAAAAGAACCAAAAGGGTAAGGCCACAATCCCCTATCCCCTTCTCCATCACTGCTAATTCTTCAACAGGAGAAGGAGAAAGGGAAGATTGCTACAATGGAGATGACACCACCAACACCAACAACAACAACAACAACAACAACAAGAAGGATTATAATTGTAATGATAATGATAATAACAATAACAACAGCACCCCCACCACTTCTTCTGCAGGATTACATGATAGCACAGATGAAGAGGAGGATATGGCAAATTGCTTGATCCTTCTAGCACAAGGACAATCAAGGGAATCTCCAAAACAAGCTGAGGAAGATAGTTCCATGAACTACACAAAGTATAGCAGTAGAAAATTCTTGGAAGCTGCAACCTTGGGGTCTAGCAGGACAGGTTATTATGTATATGAATGCAAGACATGTAACAAAACTTTCCCTTCATTTCAAGCACTTGGAGGACACAGGGCTAGTCACAAGAAGCCTAAGAACATGGCTGCAATGGTCATTGCTCAAGAAAAGAAGCAACTTTTGTTGTCAGCAGATGAGGAAGAGTTTCAATTCATCAAGACCAATAAATCACTTTCCCTTCAATTGAATAATAGCAGGGGGAATTTGTATACCAATAACAACAACAATAAGTCCAAGGTGCATGAGTGTTCTGTTTGTGGTGCTGAATTCACATCAGGACAGGCACTCGGCGGCCATATGAGACGACACCGTGCACCGGTCGGAACCAACACCACACTCTCCTTGACCCCAATGGCTTTGGAACCAGAAGAAGATCAACCCAGAAAGAGAAGAAATGTCCTCAATTTGGATTTGGATCTCAACCTTCCTGCCCCAGAAGATGATCATCAAAGAGAATCCAAGTTTGCCTTTGCATCCAAGCAACAACAACAACAACATGGGCAGCAACAACAACAACAACAACATGGGCAGAAACAACAACAACAACAAACAAATCTTGTCTTCTCCGCCCCAACTTTGGTGGATTGTCATTACTAACAAGATGATCAAGAAACTTGGTTATCATACAATTGTAGCAATACATTTGTTGTCTGATCTGATTCTTTTCTATACATTTCAAATTATTACATGATTTTTGATTCTTTTATCAACTTGATCAAGCACCTAATGATTATTGGTGAGTTCAGTTGTTTATTGAAGAAAAATTTTAAATTTTGTTCTCTGAAAAAGACCTCTATAAACTCATGGATAGCGCATGTTGGGTATCTTTTTCTTCCTTATTTTCATTGGTTTTTTGCTCTTTTTTCTGTGACAGAGAATGTGATGTATTATGACTGCAGAGAGAGAGAGAGAGAGAAAGAGAGGCAGAGAGGGTGTTGGTACTATCACAAAAGTCTTTGTTTAAGCAAGCTTCGTTGTTTTGTCCACAAGAAAGCATGCCTCCTCTCTCTCTCTCTTTCTTTCTCTCTCTATGTTATGTTTCTGTCTCCCCTCTTAAGTGTGTTTGGGTGTCCTCATATTGGTCATGGAAATAGAATAAAAGAATGGAAAGCCAGTAAGTAACTGCTATTCCCACATGAATGCTCATTCTCCTTTACCAATATGTTAACATTAAAAAAATGTTACTGTTCATATTATTTTGTTCTTTTCTTTGCTTGTGCTACTTAATTGCCTACTCATTACACCTAAGCAACCCATGAAACCCTACACTAGTACTTCATAATTCACAAGCCTCAAATTTCTCCACTGGATCCTCAAGCTTGGCCTAGATGTACAGCTAATAAATACCAAAACTAGATAGTAGGTCAATTCCACAAAGGAAAGTAAAGATTGCAGTTCTATTTAATACATTAATAAGCTACATGGGATATTGAGTTTTATTATCTCTCTTTCTTTTTTTACCATGAAGTAAAAAGATAGAGGCCTTGAAGAAAACTGAGTTCCTCCATAAGCATAGATTTACACTCAACCTATTATTAGTAAGGCCATTGTGTTTTATAAGATTAATATAACAACATTTTACCACTAAAGTCTCTCTCTCTCTCTCTTTTTTTTTTTTTTTAAGAAATCAAAAGTCAAAATGCATCATGAGATTATGTAAGTACAAGTTGAGGATGTATCTAAGTACTCAGAAAGAATATAAAATAGATATAATAAAAAAGAGAGGAAGAGAGAGAGAGTGAGGAAATGGATGGAGGCAACGAGTGAGGCGGCTAAAGTTGCCAAGTTGAGTAAGTTGCTAATTTAGGGGTCCAATTGGTAAAGCTAAACCCGTCCTATAAATCTGAGGTCATATATGAGTTTAAGGTGATGGGCAAAATGACATGTTTGGACTTTGGAGTTATATATATTATGAGAGGTAGGATCCTCTGACACCAATGTCAAATTTAAAGTTTGACACCTCATCTGATAGTCGTTAGATCAAAAAAGATCAACGACTCTGATTTGTAAGCATGTGACATCATTGATCTTTTTTGATTTAACGACTATCAGATGAGGCGTCAAACTTTAAATTTGACACTGGTGTGAAAGGATCCTACCTCTATATTATATATGGGGAGGGATCTTTTGACTCTAGAATAAGATTTACAAGTCTTACTCTCCATCTCAACCGTTGATTTCCGTCCATCTAATGGTTATTATTTATTTAAAATTAATATTTAATTAAATGGTATAGATAACCGTTAGATGGACGGAAATTAACGGTTGAGATGAGGAGTAAGACTTGTAAGTCTTACTCTAGAGTCAAAAGATCCCTCCTATATATATATATATATATATATATATATATATATATATATTATGGGGCAGGTTATATTTACAAACTTTTTTGTTTACAAACTCTTACAAACTAGACTGTATTCTCCCGGGAGAATACAAACTTTTACAAACTACACTATGTTCTCCCGAGAGAATATAGTGTAATTTGTAAAAAAAATCTAAAAAATTTGTAAACGGATCATGTCCCATATATTATATATATATATATATATATATATATATATATGGGATAATCTTTTCTCCTACACTCATAAAATGGAGGAGAGAGGAGAGAGAAAAAATATAGAGTGAACTCTATCTTTGAATTGTGTGTGTAGGAGAAAAAATATAGAGTGAACGCCAATTTATTGTTAATGGTCATGAAAATAAAAAAAGTGAAGCTGGACAAAAAAAAATTTAAGAAAAAAGAGGTGTTTAGTCAATAACTTGTTGAACCAAGTCAAATCAAACAGAATAAGATTAATTTAATTTGGTTCAGTTATATAATTAGAAAAATTGATCAGCTCCTAACTTTTTTTTTTTATAGTAATCAAATATGGATTCATGTCACTATTAAAGGTGGACGAAAATTGAAGTCTAATATTTTTTTTACGTGAGATCTGGACAAAGATATAGCAATTTCACTCAGCCCAAATGACTTCAGAGGTTCACAAATTATCGGATCAACATGAACCCATCTCAAATATGAATGGAATAAAGTGTATGCTATACGTAGAGTATACACAATACATCAGTCTTCAATATACTTTGCCTCTACCTTACACTTTACCTCTTTTACATGTTACTTTAAAGTTACGCGTAACATGATACTTCCAAGTCCTAACTAAATAAGCACTTAAAAGTTTTGCTATGTGTTAGTGTCCAAGTTTCGTAATCATCATACAGTTTTCAATTAACTATATAGTTGTAATTACTAATAGCTTATAACCACATTACTACCTATTATCGTTTGTAGTGGTTAGTTAATAGGTCAGTAGTCTAGTGAGAGTGGACACTCGGAGAAAATATATCAATGAAAATGGTAACATCATGATTTAATTAACAATTGAGAGTATTGCATAGGAATGAAAAGGGACAACATGAAACATTAAGTTGTGAAAAATGTTTACTAGTAATATGCCAATCAAGACACACTTGCACGTAGCCGGCCCTAAAACATGCATCATTTCCCACCCTTTTTTAGATTAAGCAACATCATGATTCATGACACCCTTGCATGATGCAGACCCTAAAACATGCATCATTTTCCACCCTGTTGTAGATTAAGCAACATGGCCAAAGAATGACAATGCAAACCTTAACTTGTATATATTGAAAATTAAACTAGTAACATAATCAAAGTAATAATAAGAGACAAATATTTTTTTCTATAGCTTTCATTCTAGATGTAATAACTTGCTATAAAAGAAGAAGAAAAATGGTGAAATGCTTTCATTGTTGATATAACTACTTAAAAAAGAAGAAAATACTAAAGTAAAGTTATCTTCATATCTCCAATCTCCTTAGCAAAGGATGCACCCTCTTCTCAATGGAGACCAAAATAGAGGAAACATATGGCAGTGGTGATCATAGCAACAAGAGACCTATTATAGTATCACAAGAAAAAAAAAACAGAGAAAGAAGAACTCATTAAATTGTAAGCATTTCTCATAAATGATGTCACAACTCAAAATATGTTAATACCTTGCTCTATGTGGATTGTGTGCCTTGCATGATGGTGGTGGTGGTGGTTTTATTGGAGATGGATACCAGGGAGGAGGGGCTGGAGCAGGTGGTGGAGCTAGAAATTGAATAATGCCTGTGAACATTCAAAAGCATCAATAACATAATCCATGTATTCATCATCATTCAAGAATGTAAGTGGAAGAAACTTTTCACATTAACTAACCACAAAAAAGGAGATTCTGTGGTGGTGGCCTCTCTTTGGCAGGGTTGGGATCAGGATCATAAACTCTTACATAGAGCTCCTCACCTAAATACCAGTTTTTCAAGTTCTGTGATCTCAAGTTCCACATTCCAGGGTTGTCAGGGTACACATACACTGCACTCCACCATCCTGGATACACTTGCACTGTGGAGCGAGCTACTGGGTCATAAAGGTTATAAGTTGACCTTGATTCTGGTTTCCATTCTCCGTAACCAAATCTAAACAGAAACATAGGTAACAAACACTTGTTATTTATGAACTGGGAAATTTCATATGAGGAAAATATGATGATTTGAAGCTGATTTTTTTAAGATAGAATGAGGGTGGAGAAAAGAGCCATTCATAATTAATTTAGAGTTGTGCTACAATGAACTCTAGTTTATAATAAACTCTTAACATGCCTATATATATCCGTAGACAATTTTATAAGGGATAGGATCCGTTTACGAACTTTTTTTTGCAAATTACACTAAGTACGACCGGTCGTACACTGCATGATTAAAGTATGACCGGTCGTAATTTGTAAGAGTTTGTAAACAAAAAAGTTTGTAAATATAACCTGCCCCATTTTATAATATGTACTTATTTATAACTTTGAATTGCCTTTTTGAATTTATCCAAATGATATCACACATAGGATTCACCGTGAAACCAATTTCATGGTAATGCAACTCATTAAGTAGTTTACTTGATCACTTAATGTGGTAAGTAACACAATTGGTTAAGTTAAGCAATTTACTTAATGTGGTATATTCCTATGTAACACTTACCCAACGACAAAGAAGCTGTATCCATCCAAATGCCAAGTATCAATGGTGTCTAACTTGTTTTCAAGCACTATCTCCGTCCACCCTTTATGTAATGCACTTGCTACAAAAACCCCACGAACGGCATTGGCATTTGAAGAGTTCTTAGAAAAAGCATCAAGTTTATATACTCCTAATCCATTGGCAATGTAATCAGCTAGCTTCAGTGGTGTATCTGGGGTCAAGTATGACACATTGTTGACAGTGTAACGAGGTAATTGATCAACCATCGCTGTTGATGTCTGTAGAATAAAAGTCTCAGATATTGTCACATTTGTTACGTTGAAGGTTCCTTGAGGATTAGGCCTTGCAGCTCCAGTGGTCAGGTTCCACCTTCAATTCAAATAAAACCACAATGTGAATGTTTGTATATGTTTTGAATATGACCTCAAAATCAGATTTTTTAAGTTTTCATAAAAACCACTACCCGTTAAACTCGACTAGCGAGTGTGGGGTGGAGGAAATCCTTGTACGCAGCCTTACCCTTACATAATTGCAAAGAGGCTGTTTCCTGGATTTTTTAAGTTTTCATAACTTCTCAAAACTGTTTAAAA
Source organism: Gastrolobium villosum (assembly GCA_032173675.1). NCBI lineage: Eukaryota > Viridiplantae > Streptophyta > Magnoliopsida > Fabales > Fabaceae > Gastrolobium > Gastrolobium villosum. The sequence goes on along the minus strand of JAVKPL010007080.1, from coordinate 211,684 downwards.
GGCATTGCTATTGCTAACATTATAGTATGCTAACATTAGATGAACAAACAAAAACAAGAAATTAGAGAAGCTCAATTACCTAATGGATTTTGCTTGGTTGATGGAAAATTGCATATCAAATGGATCTGGACCACATGGGAGAGATCCATTAGCAGGTGTGGTAGAATTATCGTAATGAAGCACAGCAACGCCAACAAGACTGCTCATATTTGTGGCATCGATCATTTTGGGAGAGGCCACTATGTAGAAATCAGCAGCATTTTGGTCTGCTGTGACAAGAACTGAGTAGGATTGGCCTACATGAACATCAAGAGACTCCAACTTTATCTGATTGGCATAAGACCCTTCAGTTTCAACCAAAACCATTAGATGATCTTGAATCCTGAAATTGAAGCTCCAAGCTGTCCCTACATTTGATATCCTAAGCAAATATGTTTTGCCTGTGACACATTATATCATAAAGGAGTTATATTAATAAACAACATGATCATAAAGTGAGAGTAACCAAGACTTGTCTTGTTCAGTTCTTACCTTGTGTAACATTGAAGATCTCATATGATTTTGAAGAAGGGTTCATATATGGTCCTTTGCCATTTATTAGCATCCATTCAGGGGAAATAACATCCGTAGTATTCAAACTGGACCTAATATCCTGGTTGAAAGTATATCAAATATATTCACTATTCAGAATTAGCAAATCCAAAAATAAATATGTAACACCCCGTTCTAGAACCGGTTTGTTAACATTGACTTATGATATTAAGCGCAGTTACAATCACATTGGTGCAATTAAACCCGGTTAAATTTTTCTTTTAAAGCAAGCCGAATTAAAATTACCCAATTGCGTGACCATAACCATAATGCATTGCGGAATAACATACTTAAAGCTTAATACCATACTTTAATTTCTTTTATTACGGTCTCCATTTACCCATAATTTTATAGGATTTTTCATTACTTACGCGTGGGTTCAAACCGCGCTCAAATCGGAGCACCGTAGCCCAAGTTATGAGGTTTTTAAGAAATGGAATGCTGAATTTCCCAGGACCCCTACGCTTCAAGCGTGGATCCCACGCTTCGAGCGTGGGCAGTCAGAAGGTGGGCGCTCCAAGCGTGGATCCCACGCTCCCAGCGTGGACATTCGGGAGCAAGCACCCAAAACAGGGCAGTTTGACCTATCTGTGGTGTTTTAACCATAACTTGAGTTATACTTATCCAAATTACACAATCTTGGTCTCTATGGAAAGCTAAGAAACATATCTACAACTTCCATCAAGACACAAGGGTCCAAATCTATCGTATAGGATACGAAAATTGGGCAACAAAACAGGGTACCTTTGTTTTAAATTGGTTTTCCAATCTAAAGGTCTTCTTTCACCTAATTTACATCATATAATCCTTTCAATACATGAATTCTAGTCTCTCTAGATACTCATACACTAAGAGAAGCATGCATATCATTTCATCATATATGCAAATATCTAATAATTACATCATGATTACAAGTTTCAATTACAAATCATGGGACTTAGCTACAAAACACTATGATCACTCCTTGGCTCCCATCAACAAAAGAGATACCAAAAGCATGAGCATAGGCTAAGTCCAACCAATTAAACATAGCATGCATATAACAAATGACTTTCATTTACAATCTTGTACATATGAATTACAAAATAGCATGCTTAATCAAATGACCCTAAGTCTTCCTATGTCCATTTACTTCAAGTATGGCCACTTGCCATCAGAGGCTCCTGCAGCATCCTTTCCTGAAAGGGGGTCCCCAACCACACGGGGTGAGATATACGAATATATCCAGTAAACCAGGGGTCCTTGGAGCATCTCTCCACCCCATAGTTCAATAACAGTGTAATAGCAATGACAATAATAATGCAGCAAATACATATTCATGCAAGTGTACAAAACATCTCCAGGAGAAATCCCTCGAGCTCTCGAGCTGTCCTAAGGATACTCAGATGCAAATAGTCCTACTGGCCAGCTAAACTACCAAGTATGATTTACGCATCGTCATGCAACATACCAACATAGGGAAACACCATCCTATGTCACACCAAAGCATGCAAATACGTATAACAAAGCATTACAATATTTCATTGCATTTATATACAACAACACACCATTACCCGTTCAGGGCTTGGTGGAACAATAAAGGGAATTACACCCAAGGTCCGAAGGCTTACCTCAATGCTTCCAACTTAACCTTTGTTCTTCACCAATCTTCACCACACAATATTAACTTCAAGGAGCTAACCGAGCTCCATAGCTTGCTCCAATGGTTGGTTACTCACGGTTGGTCCAAATGCCTCAATCCTAAGCATCACATGGACAATATCAACAATCAACCAAACCAAACCATTGATCACAAAAACAAGCCAAACCATAGTCAAATGCATAATTTTGTAATTTCCCAAACAAAATCATACGACTATCAAAACTCATTTCCACCGATTAAATGTCATTCCTAGCATTTTTCTCAACATGCACTAGGCCTCAATCTTTCTAGAACATAGCCCATTTACTCAACTTTTCATAAACCCTAAACACTATTCATCATCTCCCTCAATCATGCATTTCTCATGAAAATAGAGTTCAAGGAGTAGAATCTTACCACCAATGGTTGCACAACCAAGGATTGGTTACTCCTCAAGCTTCCATGGAGGTAGAAGCTAACAAATCTCTCCCTTTCTCCACATGGGTCGCAACTTTGGAAGGAAATATCTCAAACCACAACACTCCCCACCAAGACCCAAGCTAGGATAATGAAAGAGGGGAAGATTTGGAGTGGTTTAGGCTTTGGAATCACTCAAAACCGTCAAGGTTTGATCCCCCTAGGGTTTTCCCCTTTCTTTTCTCTTCTCCCTCTCCCTTTCTTCCTTCTTCTCTTTTCTTCTTCTTTCTTCTTTTTTTCTTTCCCTTCTGCGCACACAAATGGGAATGGGGAGGGGCTTTGGGTCCTTATGTACACAAGTCACTTAACATAAGTTAAGTGGGTATCGGTTCATCTATCTATTCAATTCCATAAATTACCAAACTTTACCCAACAGTCTGGAATATTTTTCTAGGAATATTTCTACTTCCATTTTTATATTTTGGGCACTTTTGTCTACACCCATTTATACCCCTTAATTTTCAGTGAGTACACTTTTTACCTCAAAAGTGACCCCAATTAATTTTATAAGGGAATTTACTTATTTTTACTCACTAATACATGCTTAATCATCTAATCACATGTAATTTACTAATTATTCATGTTGGGCTATTATAAAATACAAATAGATAACAAATGCAATATTATCAATGTACAAAAGTGAGGATCAATGGTAATATGACAAGAAAGAAGTGAGTTACCTTGTAGCTAGTATTGTACCAATCACCAATTAAAAGATCAAACTCTGCTTCAGGTTTTGGAAAAGGAACAGTTATCACAGGACGATTGTTGACTCTAATTGGACCAAACCCTCCACCAGCTTTCGTGAAATTGGTGGAAGGGAAGTAGAAGAATGTGCCAATCTGGTCTTTGGTTTGGAAAACATAAGTCCAGTTGGTGCCAGGTTGGATGGGGCAGTTTGTACCAGACACTCCATCTTGCCATGAGTTTAGCCTTTGCTGTATGCCATTCCTACATCAGAACCAAAAATTATGTATCCTTAGTGCATAATTGTTAAGAACCACTTCAACCCAAGACCATATAGGTGATGGTCTTTTTAATATTTTATATTTTATTCTCTAACACACCCCCTCACGCAAGAGCCCTTTGGACTTGAAGAGTGGATATGACACAAGCCCATTATTGGTCTGCCTTGTGCTGCACAAGCCAATTATTTTGTCTGCCTTGTACTTTACTTAATTCCACCTGAAAGTGGGGGCCAGTGAAGATCAAAATCGTGACCTCATGATCCTGAAGCTCTAATACCATGGTAAGAACCACTTCAACCCAAGACCCTTAAGGTGATAGATGATGATCTTTTTAATACTTTATATTTTATTCTCTAACAATAACTCCATTCATAAAACTAAAGCAATACCATAATAATTAAAATATATGAATCTGGAATTTGCCATTAACATTGGCTTTCTTATGCTACAGTTGGGACTTTTATAGTAGTGCATGATGATTATTTAGAGAGAAAGAAAGAGAGCATTAAATCATATACCATGTAAATAGCAAGGGTTCATCCAAATCATTGGAAACAGTGACATGAAAATTATCATTTGTTGTTGCATTTATAAGGGGCCCAGGGAACATGCCATTGATTGTTATAACCTGCCATTCATATCAGCAATGAGATTATTAGGCAACAATGTGTATGATGACTCTAAACAAATAAAAATATGAATAAATCAAAGGCTACAATCTCCACCGGTTGATCTGCAGAAACTGGCTTTAGATCGAAGTCAGTAGAAACGTGCCAATCAAGGAATATATCAGCACTAGTGGCTATTGTTGCAAAGAGTGCTAGCAGCAGAATTGAACATGTAACAAGTCCCAGTTGAGGACTACCAGAACGTGCAGCCATCTTGCTAATACCTTAACTTATCGTGGCTTTGGTTATGACTAATTAACATTAACTCTTATTTGTTACTTTTATAGTGTGAGGAAGAAAAGTACAAGAGTTTCAGTTAAACTCAAATAGCACAGCCGGCCAAAGTGCAAGACCTTAAATTTGTATTAAGGTTGGCTTTTGTTATCCTATTTTTGAATTTCAAATTATCTCAAGTGCACAGTTTTTTATGTCTAGTAACAGAACAGAACGATTAGTTTTTTTCTGTTTAAGTGATAAAAGAATAAAAAAAATTACACTCATTTTTAGTTCATTGATCCATTTGTTAATAATGACCTTAAACACGATATTTTTGTTTAAATTTACTTTCTATCCAATTTTTTTAAACTCTAATTCCAATCCTCTTATCTTATTTATTATATATTGATATTTAGATGAGAATGACTATAAAATAAAATAAAATAAATTTTAACATATTTAAACTTACTTTGTATCCAATCTTCAAATCCTATTTTTATTCTTCTTATCTTATCTTATCTTATTTATTTTATTTTGATGTTTATATAGACATCCAATTTGTTCAAGATTGGCTAGAAAAATAAAACCAAATTTATCCGTTTAAATTTATTTTAAATAAAAAATTTCAAATCCTAAATCAATTATCTGTAACTTATTTATTTAATTATCTTATATTGATATTTAGATAAACATTAAATATATTTGAGATTGACAAGAAATCAATACCAACTTTATCATGTTTAAATTTAGGGCTGTCAATACGGGCCAGCCCCGGCCCATTTTGACAAAATGGGTTGAATTGAGCAACCCGGCCTATTTTATGAGTGAGCTGGCGGATTACGGGCCAGCCCGCCTAAAATAAATAAAAAATTAAATAAATAAAAAATACAAAAAATTAAATTCTGCATAAAAACACATAAAAAGTCTGCATAAAAAAATCTACATAAAATCATAATGTGCTTATGAAACCAAGAAGATCAGTGTTTAATAATCTACATATAAATATGCATCTTTCAATCCAAAAATAATAATAAAAAAATAAAATCATATCAAGGTAAAACAGAGTAACAAAACAAGTAACAAAGTGTTGTACGAGCAATTCACAAAAATTCGAAAAAGCCACTTGCATGCAGAGAAATCTAAGGTACGGAACTACATAACAATTGGGTAACCTAAAAAAAGGGGGCTTGGCGGGCTAGCCCACCCCGTGGCGGGTCAAGCCCAGCGGGTTTGGCAGGCTAGTGGGTTGAAAAACTCACCCCAGCCCGCCCGTTTGGCGGGCGGGGCGGGCCAGACAGGCGGGCTCAGCCCATTTTGCCAGCCCTATTTAAATCTACTCTCTACAAATTTACTTCTTCTATTCCTTTCCAATATATTTCATATTTTTATATATTTAAAAATAATTGAAAAAATATTACCTTTTAACAAAATTGAAAGAAAAATAGCAAATAGCTCTTGTAACATGATTTGTGATGATAAGCATGGCCGCTCAATCACTATGTGGATAATACTAATAGTTTGTCTTTAAAAGTGAGCGGATGATCACCCCTTAATCCAATCTCACTCCACCAATGCATTTGTATCTAACGACACATATAAATAATAAGTTTGATAATTAGATATAAGTTAAATTAATAATTAAAATTAGTATAGTAATTTATGCTGATACAAAATCATCATATCTCTATTTAGGGGTGATAAATGAACCAGGGATCTTTGGCTCGACTTATGAAGGCCTGAGGTTATATGCCAAAAATTGATTGTTGAAATCACGCTTGAACTTGTATAAAAACTCGTTTAATAAAAAGATCTCATGTTTCAATTCAAAAGTTAGGCCTTAGAGCCTCTCAGGCTGACCTAGTATATTAATTTATTTATTTTTATGTTTTTTATACAACTTGTAATAGCCAATGTTATTAAACCCGGACTGGTGATCGACTTCACCCCATTTTATTGGTTAAACAGATTTTTTTGAATGATTTTGGATATATATATAAATTTATATTGTATACTCAATTATTTAATAAATATTTTAAATGGTGCAAGTGAATTAAGAATCAAATGTAGTTTAGTGGTAAAGACTATAATTTATATCTTCATAACAAGGGGGTTCGATTCATGATAATATATATATACATTAAATGGTGCATATTAACCAATAAACAAACTCAGCCCAGAATCCCAGCGGCTGCAACTTCAAAAATATTTTTTCAAAAACCGGTTTGAACTATAAAACCGGTCCACCGGGTCACTGGTTAATACCGGTTGAACCGCGGTTCTTGACCGGTTCGTTCGTATGTCCGGTATTATAATAATAACTAATAATAATAATGCTTTATTATAATTATAATAAAACTGTTAATAGATGGAGAGCATTTCACCCCATTTGATTGGTTAAACAGATTTTTTGAATGATTTTGTTCTATATTATGTTATTTGGATACACATTGAATTTATGAACATTTATGAAATTACTAGTGTTGTTGATTGTACATCCTATTTGAATAGATTTTTATTGTCTTGTTTTTTTTTTAACAGGCTAAATGAGGCTTTCATTTTTTATAAATAAGTCAACTTATATGCCGATAATTACATTCATAACAAATAAAATACAGATGGAGAGCGATACAACCAAGAAACAATTATGCAAGATTAGGGTATCCACTCTTACGGTTTATTATGATTTACATTTAACACTTTTCTAATATTTTTTGTTGGTAATTACCACTTTTCTAATTTAAATTATGTAAAGAAGTGCATAAACAAACGCATACGTGGAGGTTTATGAAACTTAGATGTGTTTGATTGTGTTCTGATTTTTTATTTTTGTTTTTAAAATTGCTTTGTAAAATAGTTAATGAAATAAGTATTTTTATATTTTAAAAATTAAAAGTTGAAACACAAAACAAAAACAATTCAGATAGGTTTTCTAAATTTAATTCTAAAAACAAAAAACTGTTTTAATTTAAAAAAAAATTACAAAATAAACCTTATCAAACAAATTTTTTTATTTTTTATTCTAATATTAAAAAAATTATTTTTCGAAACAAATTTCTAACACGACTACGCAATCCCCACTTGGAAATTTACAGTACCAAAAAAATTTGGTAGCAGTCAATGAACTACTGATATAACTCGTATGACACTAACCCACTTTACATGTTTTTTTTTTTGGTGTTGTCAATTCTTATTATTTATTTTGAAACATCGCCTAAATTTTGAAAAAAAATCTTTTTAAGATATTGTTATATTTCTTAGTTAGAATGATTTTGGACTAATTAATTTAAGATACTAGTTACTTTATTTTAAATCAATAAATGTTGTTTCTCACTTAATTTCATAATCAACTTGTTTCTCATTTAATTTCATAATCAACTTGTTTCTCACTAGCTTACAATTTCAGGTCACTGAACATGAAGTCAATATCATCATATTATTGACAAAAAAAAAATGCCATTAATGCAAGGCTCATGCTAGTAACATAAACAAATGTTCGTTAATTATGGAGAAGTGCTACCTGCTGCTTAAAAAAAAAAAAAAAAAGTTGTGTTAAGGTGAATGCTTCTTGCATAATTGGATTCGGTCAGTACAGTTATTTGAGATTATAGTGATCAAATACAATAAATTGATCCCTATAGATTAATTTGGGGATATTTTATGGCATGAATAATCTATGATGTGAAACGGAGTAGGTTTTGGTCATTAATCATACAATACGAGAATAAAATGTCAGGTTATAGTTTATGAAATTAGATCTACATGTGAGTGAACTTCACATGAACTCAATGATTGACACAAAATGTTTCATATATAGTATGTTTCGATTTTTGGCCTTTTGGTATATACAAAGGAGTAATAGACTGATAAAGCATGTTTCTATCAAGCAACCCTATGTTTTTTCTAATTTCACTTTCCAAATATAACTTGAAGATGAAAGGCTATTAAAGATTTAAAAGGGCCAATTAGAAAAGTATCAACTGTTTTGTTGTACTTGTCTTTACTCTTTAGTGAAATCCTTATATAAAGGTTTTATTATTTATTTATTGTGTGTCCCTTTTTAGTATCTAGGTGGATAATGAATAATGTTTCATCTCAATAGGCTTAAAAAGAGAGAAATTATATTAAAAAGAAAAAACAAATTAAATGAATTGAAGAGTGAATATTATATATGTTTAGTATCTAATTAATTAAGGACAAACAGAACGTGCAACCATTGTGATAATACCTTGACTTTGTGACTACCATTGACTCTTATTTTTTATAGAGATAGAAATTCACAGTTTAAATAGCATTGAATTTCTCAATTGCTAAAATGTGAGGAAGAAAAGTACAAGAGTTTCGGTTAAACTCAAATAGCACAGCCAGCCAAAGTGCAAGACTTCAAATTTGGATTAAGGTTGGTTTTCAGTTGTCCTAATTTTTGAATTACATATTATATCAAGCGCAGATGGTTTTATCTCTTGTAATAGAATGATTAATTTATAGTGATATAAAAAAAGGAAATAATACTCTCATTTTATATGAGATAGTTATCTAATTTTTTCTCACTTCAAAAATTTCACCCTCTCTTTTTTCTTTTTCTTTTTTGCTTTTTAATGATGGACCTCACTTAAATTCTCTATGTTAGGGGTGTTCGCGGTCTGGATTGGATCGGTTTTGGAAGCAAAAATCATCCGATCCAATCCCTTCGGTTTGATCATGTAATCATCCAATCTAATTTTTTTCGGTTTAGATTGGATCGGTTTTCGGTTTTTTGAAATTCCTAAAATTTGTTTCATAATTATTGTAAAAATAGCATCTGTTGTATATATTGACTTTGTAAAAAAAAATTCTTTTAAATTATAAAAACATTAGTAAAAAATAATAATATATATATATATATATATATATTTGCAATGAGATATGAAGCTCTACACAAATAAAACTTTGTTGATAAGATGTTACTAGATTTTTTCTTGAGTTTAGTTGATAGGATAATGGGTTTTAGATTTAAAAAATTTTGGGATATGATTGGGGAAAAACCCAAGTAGGTAGAGGAAAATTAAAATATTGGATCGGTTTTCATCAATCAATCCGAAAATCAATCTAATCTAATTAAAACTTACAATTTTTTTCGGTTTTATGTTTTTTGGTTTTCGGTTTATTCGGTTTTTAATTTTTCAGTTCGGTTACCGCGGTTTGAGTCGGTTTGGTTTGGTTGATGAACACCCCTACTCTCTGTTACATGAGAGAAGTACTCTTAATATTCCCCTAAAAAAAATTACATTTATTTAAAATATAACTAGAAAATAAAATAAATTTTATCATGTTTAAACTTACTTTTTATCCAATTTTCTAATTCTAATTCAATTCTTCTTATCTTATTTATTATATATTGGTATTTAGATGAGATTGATTAAAATAATAAAATAAATTTTATCATGTTTAAATTTTTTATCCAATTTTTAAATTTTATTTGTATCATTCTTATCTTATCTTATTCGTTTATTATATTTTGATATTCAAATAGACATCTTATCTATTTCAGATTGACTAGAAAATAAAACGGATTTTTTCAGTTTAAATTTAATTTTTATCAAATTTTTATATCCTAAAATAATTATTTATTTGATTATCTTATAATAATATTTAGATAAACATTAAATATATTTGAGATTGACTAGAAACCAAAACCAACTTTATTATGTTTAAATCTACTCTATACAAATTTACTTCTTCTATTCCTTTTCAATATAATTTATATTTTTTATATTCAAATAATATTATCTTTTAACAAAATTAAGAGAAAAATAATAAACAACTCTTGTGACAACATGTTTAAGCATGACTGCTTAAATATGGCACAAATAATACTAACAGTTTGTTTCTAAAATTGAGGGGATGACGTCAATCACTCCGCCCACTCGTCAACCATTATACGTGTATCTAATGGCTCATATATATAATAAATTAAAATTTATATCAAAAAAATTAATAAATTAAAACTATTAGTTATAAATAAAATTAAAAGTGTGATTTATGGGAATATAAAATAATCATATATATAAATCAGACGGAGAGAGATACAACCCAAGAAATATTGATGCAAAATTAGGGTATTTTAAAGTTGACTATGATTGACATTTAACACTTTTCTAATTTAAATAATGCAAACAAGTGCGCAAACAAAGACATCCGAGGAGGTGTATGAAACTTACTTCCGCAATCCCTACTTGGAATTTACAATAGCAAATAATTCTTGGTAACGGTCAGTGAACTGATATAACTCGTATGACATTAACCACTCTTTTTTATATGTTTTTGGTGGTGTCACGAATTTGATCATTATCATATTTCCTTTTCCTTTCTTTTTTATCAAGATTTTGAAAATTTTAGAATATTTGTTTAGGTCATTCTCAAATTAGATATTTGCATATGGATTTTAAAAACTATACAATAATTGAATCTACGAAAATACATAACATATTCACGTCACAATATCTGTTTTCAGTTAATATATATATATATATATCTCTTTATGTTATCACGGTAAAGGCGGATGCATACTGACTACAAGTAAGGATTCCTGTGGTCAAAAAATAATAACTATATACTTTGGCTAATATATAATTATATTATTAAAGTTATTTTTTTTTATAAATATAACTATATATTATGGGTAGTAATACGGGTATGATATTTTTTCTTACTATTAATAACTTTTTTTTTGTCTCTATAGGAGATGAACTTTTTAATATTATAATTATGTATTACAGTAGTACATAGTTATATTTCTGAAAAAATAATTTTATATTATAATTATGTATTACGGTAATACATAGTTATAATTTTTTGACCGCATCAAACCTTATATACAGTGACATCATACACCATTGTCCCATATATATAAATATATGTGGTTATCGAATGTCAAGTCACTTTACATAAAGATTTGTCTAGTCGGAGAATCATAAACATACAAAGGTAGATTAATGGTGATAAAGGAAGGGAGATAAATATAATATCAATTTCCGATCAATTAAATAAGGAAAATAAATATCCAAAATGACATAGTTTTGGATGACAATACAGTTAAGTGATATGACAAATAATTAATATATATAGAGAGAGGTTTTATAATTCTCATGTAAGCCGTAAGATTTAAAATTTTTCTGATTTGTAAGCATGTGACACCGTTGATCTTTTTTTATCTAACGGCTCCCACACAAGTGACTTTAAAATTTGATATATGGTGTCAAATAATCCTACCTCATATATATATATATATATATATATATATATATATATATATATATATATATATATATCTTTGATAGATTACACCAAGAGCCTGTTACTATAAGGCTATAGTTCATTAGAATTGAGGTTCAAACCTTCACCCTTGTCCAAATTACTAAATACTAAAAAGGTTCTATCATAACACCCACAACGTGCAGGCAAGTAGAAGTAACATCCCAACGTGCAAGTAATGAAGTGCTCATCTTGTCAACTATATATTTTGTTGCCTAGTCCTGTTATCTTATCCAATGACATAACAATTAATCATAAAAAAGTTTCTTACTATATTATGTTTAAACTATTCTCATCATAAAATGAAATGTCCCTTGGATAAGCTCAAATTGTTCTATGTAACTTTGATAGAAGGAAGCTTTATCATTAGGGTTTAAAGCTTGCCAAGATCCAATTTATTATTTCTTAACCAAGTTGCAACAGGTTCTCATGTCCTTCCATTAGCTGGAGCTGGAGCACTTGAATTGTCAAAAATACCTGCAGTTCACAAACAAGTTGTCAGAATTATGGAAAAGAAAAGCGCAACCATTTATGTATTTCCTAGTTGGATGTATAATACGGAAAAAGAAATATCATTTTAAAGGATACAAGTGCAGGCAAGGTGAATTACACATCCCAACGTGCAAGTTTTGTGTAATGAAGTTTTCTCTTCTCAGCTCATCATTGACGTGTAAAGTGAAAAAATAACTTGTTGCACAAAGTCTTAGTGGTTAAACTTTGCGTAAATCACTAAAATGACAAACTGTATAATATTATATAAACAAAACTAACCACATAAATGGAGGTTTTCTGGTGGTGGCCTCTCCTTGGCTGGGTTAGGATCATTATCATGAACTCTGATATATAGTTCTTGGCCTAAGTAACAGTGTTTTAAATTTTGTGACCTAATGTTCCACATTCCAGGATTGTCAAGGAATGCATAAACTGCTGTCCATCCACTAGGGTATACTTGCACTTTAGACCTAACAACTGGACTAACAAGGTTGTATGTATTGCGCAAATCTAATCAGCAATCACCAAAGAAATTTAAGCCTTAGTGTAAGAAATGTCTCCATGCCCCAACATATCAAGATTAAAAGAATTAATTTGTCATGTTTGTGATAGACTCACATTCCTAACATTGAAGGTTCATTGTGGATTAGGCCTTGCAGCTCCAATGGTCAAATTCCACCTGCTCAGTAAATAGTAATCATGGATAAGATTTGAAGCAACAAGATTAAGCTCCTCAAGCCTTTGTAAGAAGTATGCAAAATAGTGATAATCTTCCATTAATTTCAAGGAGAATCCCTTTCAGGAAAAGATTAGAAACTTTCATTTACCTAATGGATTTAGCTTGATTCAGTGAAAACTCTACATCAAAAGGGTCCGGTCCAGTTTAAGACCAAAAAGGGATCTAGAATCATTTGTGCTAGTGAATTTAGGAGCCGCCACAATGTAATAATCAGCTTCATTTTGATTCATTGTAACAAGAACAGAGTAGGACTGACCAATATGCACATCAAGAGAATCCAATGTGATCTGAGTGGTGTAAGACCCCTCTATCTCAACTAATACCATCTGATGAGAAATTTTTAATATGCTCCGGGACCACCGTGGTCCTTCTATTCAAAAGTTGACACGTGTATTAAATTAAATTTTTTCTTTTTTTTCTCTCTTCTCTCCTCAACTTTTTTTCTCTTTCTCTCACCTCAGTCTAACCCTATTTTTCTTACTCCGGGACCACTGTATATTCACTCCATCTTATGGTTCTGAATCCCGAAATTGAAACTCAAGCATTCCCCACATTTGATATTCTAAACCGGTAGGTCTTTCCTGCTTAACCATGATAGCATAATACACTTCTGCTTAAAATTAACAATAACCTATTTTGATTATAGGATAATATAAACAATGATATCACTTTTATCAAAGCATATATGGATCCCTGCATCTTCAATAACAGGATCACAAGCAAAATCTCTCATAAGGAAACACAGGCCTATCAATTTTGATACTAGTGGTGTTGTTTTCAAAATTTGTCAAGACACAGGCCTATCAATTAGGATAATGCTTCCACCACTTTCATCAAACACGGATAATTATGTGATCAAGGTAACAAATGAAACTCTTCAGTTTGAATCATACCAAGAGAAAATTTCAATCCATATTTCAAAGTACAAACCTTGTGAGACAGTGAAGGACTCAAAAGGCCTTTGACAAGGAATGTCCATAAGGACATTTGCCATTCATCAGAATGATATCAGGAATTGCATAATGTGCCATATTTTTGGTCCCAAACAGACATACTCGTCTGTGGAAATCATAGAAATAGCATTGCTTACCACATGTCCAATAACATCACGTATTTCCTTTTTCAAATTCCACCACATAATCATAGTGCTAGGAAGTATTGTTTAAATAAGAGTAGGGGAAAAAGCAAAGTTTACAAGGAAAAGTAGTATATGTTTTCTTTAGTAATATAATAGACCAGCAACCTCACCATAAGTCAAGCAATCATGCTACTTGTCCACAAAGGTGAAGGGAAATAGCATGATTCTATTTCTTTAGCTAAGATGCCATTTTTCCCTAGCAAAATCAATTTTTCTCTTTTGGTTTTTGGTAACTTGCTAAGTTAGTTCTTATAAAATAAAAAATTTCACAACACAAGAATCTACGCAGCTGTTATATCTCTATAACCCCCATATTTATAACAACACAAGAATTTGTGCATTAAATGAATATTCTTGCTTCCTCATTACAATTTTTCTGAATTCCATACCCCAAATCAACACGATGACAAATTTTTACTTGACCAAAAAAAGCTTTAATCATAATTGAGTAGAATTTTTTAATAGACCAAGCTGTAAAATCAATTTCCAGTGCCCATACATCATGAGGTTTGAAAAAATAGAAAATACAGACATGTAATATGAATACAAAATCCTTCTTATCCAATGTTGGGTGGGGGGTTTCAAAAAAGAAAAACCAAAAATAGTACATGTGATTTTGCTGTATATCCTAACTTAACCAAATCTCAAACCAACCCTAACATATTTACATAAGCTGTACAAGACGGTAGGTGTTTCCAAAACTATAATAAAAGTAAGAAAAAGCGTAATATATTAAAGAACTTTGTGATCATCTTGACTATCATAAACAGAGTTATACTGTGGCTCCAAAAGATATTTAGAAGGCAATATCCATCTCAAGCATCTTCTTGTGTAAGTTATGAAAATAGGCTGAAAAAATAATATTGGAGCATATGATCATCCAAACTATCTGGTTGTGACCCTTGACATGATACAAAGACCAGCTAGTAACTGTAGTATCCCAGTTGTAAAATCTTTGCACATTCATGTTGCAGCATATTTATTAAGAACAGCAACCACCGCTTTGAGGTGTCTCATATATGCGCCTTTGCTTTTGTCTCTTCACTACCACAGAAGACCCCTTTTCCCGTAAACTTGGCAAATCTAATATCTGTAAATCAATGTTAAATGGAAGAACAACATAATTTAGCTGGTGGAGAGCAAAAAAGAGAGAGAGAGAGAAGCAACAAAATGTTATATATTTCTTCACTGTTACATAACACTGACTTAGAACTCTATTTCTAATAAAATTATAACTATGAAATGACAATTATACCTTTATTTTTAAGCTATAATATTTGGATCAACCAAGGTTGGGATCTTAGATGATTTGGAGGGTTTTGAATTTATTTTAAAATAATTTAAAAATTAGATTATTATTTCAAACAAGGTAAAAAAATTAATGAAATTAGTCCTAATCCTATGTGCAATTTTGTGTATATGCCAAACCAAGTATGACCCTATACCATGATCTTTCTATTTCACATTTTTTTGAACTGAATTGGTTTAAATAATTCATTAACAAGGAAAAAAGAAAATTTTTTTAAGAATTTAAAAAATAAAGTTATAAAAATCAATTTGGTTTAGTTCGGAAACGGTTCGATTCGGTTCAATCCTTTATGAAATGGTTCAAAAACCGGTGCAAATTTTTAAAAATCGGTTATTTTAAGATTTAGAAGATTCAATTTTTTAGTTATTTTGCACACCCCTACTTTCTAGTATGGCTTAAAAAAAAGAAAATTTTTAGAGATTACATGCTCTAAAAATAACACCAGAAGCTGATGATTGTAAAATTATTTTAATTCTATATAAATGAGGAGAAGCGAACAAGCCTTTATTATACTCACAACATCACAAATGGATTACTGCTAAAGCAGAGTACAACAAAGCAACTATACCACCACACATGTAATAAAATCATATATACCTTCAATGTGAGATCATTAAAGCACTGGTGAACATTTTCTCTAGTTTTGGCACTGCACTCTAGGAACAAGCATCTATGTTCCTGTGCAAGAGCCATACCCTCTTCTTTGGTTACAGCTCTTTCACTCTCCTGAAAAAGTAATACAACTGGCACTCTTCAAATCCACACAAAAAAAAAAAAAATGCAAGAAAATAATATTAAGGAACAAATTGAAGCTATATTCTGATTCCAAAACAAATTATTACTTGAGAAAAAGTTAGTATGAGAAAAAAAATAGCATAATCTATGTAATTTTTTATCTTTTCCTGAGTAAAAAAAGGATACTAAAGCTTTGACCATAAAATTTACCTTATCCACCTTATTGCCAACTAGAATTTTGATGCAATCATGATTAGTGGAGTAAAGCTCAACTTCTTTTGCCCATACATCCACCAGGTTTGTAAATGTCTCACGTCGTGTCACATCATACACTAAATAAGAGAATTGAAGAAAAAAACCTATTAGATGCCAACAACACTACAGTCAATACTGAATAGCATAGAGTGAGCACCACATTGATGCAAGTACGTTCACTTCTTTCAGGAACTCAGCAATTGTTGAAAGAGTATAGAAAATCATTAATAAGGAAAGTCTGATGAATTAAGGAAGTGTTGACCATAATTTTATGGGATATACTTTTCTTATGTTGTAAGAAAAAAATTATCTAATGTTGTAGAAATAAAAGTATAAGGGGATCCACGGGTAAGAGGAGAGAGAAAAAAGAGTGGTGGGACCCAACCCCTTTTGTGTGCGTAGGAAAGTTGTTTATATCATGTGAAATGAGATAAACATAACCCTAATTTTATATTGAAGGCTAATTTTTTCATTGTTTTCTTTAAAAATAACCTGTAAGTGGGTGTGTATTTCAAGTTTAATATACGATAAATGAATAGCAATGCATAAACAGCAATACTAATATAAATGATTACAAGTTAAAAATGGTGGAAAAAATCATCTTCCGTTAAAACATGTGCAATATATTGCAAAAATAACCTCCATAAAAATACATATTTAAATATCATAAATCTAAGCATCTATAAAAAATAAATTCAATTCTCTAATATATATAGCATACCAAGAATGATTCCATGTGCACCTCTGTAATACGAGCTTATTACTGTTCCAAACCTTTCTTGCCCAGCTGCAAAATAATAAACTAAACATAATAAACTAACTGCAACAAATTACCACTTCAAGGTTTCATATAAACGAAATTCAATCTGCAAGTTTCACGTTACCATATCCAAGCTATAGCCTTTAAAATGTGTACGTTCAGACTAAAAAATTAAAATTTCCCATCACTAAATTTGGCTTCAAAAGCTTTGCTACTTGATGGAAGGGAGGAAGAAAAGACACACAAAAAAAGTGCCTCTAACCTATAAAATTTGTTATTGTAAGACGCTGATGACTTCTAATTATTACTTATCAGTTAATATTCAAATCCAAGCAAGATCATTTTTCAATTACTTCAATCATCATTGAACAACCCAGGTGATATTAAGAAGAGAAGGAACCATTAGAGGAGTTTATTTACTAAAAAAATAAAATTACATTAAGCCACTAAGGAGGAATCTTGGTTAGTTTGTACGAGATCATAGCTTCAAACCTTAGTGCTATTATTGTATAAAAATAAATATTAGGTTTCTTTGCAAAATTTATGAATATTATAAGATTAGATTCTTTTTTTATTAAATTATTGAATATTAGATATAATATTCACTACATAAATTAAAAATACTATTTAATATGAAAACGTTTCGAAATCTAACATTTTTAGAATTAACGTGTCGGAATGTCGTACGTATCGTGTCACATGTCTCGTGTCGTATCGGTGATACATAGGTTACATCAATCATGGGCCATGGTTCCAGTGTGATTAAAAAACCAGTTAATATTCAAATCCAAGCAAGATCATTTTTCAATTACTTCATATATCAGGTGTCTCATATATTGTGAATGTAGCATGTCACGTAAAATGAGAAAACTATTTACCTAAAAATAAATAAATTTTATTGGTGTTATATTTTATTCCTTCCATATTTACCAAAAGTAGGATTTCATTTAATTTTTTCAGTTTCAGCAAGGAGTAGAAGGAATTACTGATCCTACTTATCCAACATTTCCACTTACTCCATTTTGTGATGTTTAAGTTATTTTTATTTTTTTCCCAACTTTCTTGACATTTAATTTGGTAAGAAAAACTATTGTTGTACTGACCTCTCCCTATTCTTTACCGACAAAATGACATCTTAAAAACATCACTTCTAATAGAAATATTTAGTTTATAAATGAGAAAGACAAGAAAGCAATGTTAGTGTTACAATTTTCCCAGATGAACGAAAGATTGAGTTAGAAAAAGGCAAATCTTAATTATATATATGTATGAGAAATTTCTTTACAACAAAAGATAAACCGAAATGTGATCAAATAACAAGAAAAACAGTTACCTGTGTCCCAAATAGTAAGCTTCAATCTTTTACCACCAATTGTAAAAAGCTTGATTTTGAAATCCACACCTGTAAATGATTTATGAATACCAGCAGATGGGTATTTAACAAAAATAATACACAGAAAATTACAGTGCAAAAATTCCTCAGTAATAAAAACTTAAAAGCCAAATGCCACTAAATTCTAATAGACTATTACCAGCCTAATGTAAGAAACAAATGTAAAACTATGAACAAAGAATGTCCAAGGCATAGATATCACCTCATTAGACAAGCACACCGTTTAGCAGTATGTAATGGATCAATTGATTAAAGTTTCAGAAAAGATACTGATAATGTAAACCATAAAATTCCTCAAAAAAAATAAAGGGATGATTTGACAAATTTCAATGAATATATTATTGAAGACAAAAAAATGGTAAACGGATGTTTTGGTTTGTTTACTGTTTTCATTTTAAGTTGATATCTTTTTATTAATAATTACAAATATATAGCATAGTTTTCACTTTGCTACTTGTTTTAAAGATTTTATGAAGAGAATCTTGAAAACATAATAAAAATATGGCGGCATGTTTGTAATTATTAATCAGAATATAACATCTAAATGGAAACAGAAAACAGAAAACAAACCATCTAAGGCAGCAACATGTCCAACTTCAATTCTAATTTGACCATGTTAGAGATTCTCTTTTCCAAATAGTATTGAATTTAACAATTTAACATAGCATTGAATTTTGCGTCCAGCTTAATTAAGTCAAACCAAATCCATAGAATCGAGATTGGCATAAGGTTGAACAAGCAGATACAAATTTCAACAAAGCACAAAAAAATTAAAGAAAGCTGACTTGGTAGGTATTTTCAACAAGAATGCATGAATGACTCTTGGAAACACTTCAATTGTCCACTTCAAACGCCAAATAAAAACTTTTCAACAAAGAAACCCTTAATAAGGGTGTTGAATTTGCAAGCAAACATAAACGTAGCCATAAAGTCTGGTATCAAATCCAGCAAATATGTTCCATTCTCCCAAGCAAGAAAAAGAAGGTACACCAATTCAAAAATCTAAAACTGAACTCAGAAATAACGGATTCTTCCCGATCACAACTGAGAAATATATAGAAACTAAAAAAAGAAAAAAAGAAATATAAAAACTAGAAAAAAAAAGTACCAATTGTGGGGGAGAGGTCATGAACAGAATTAGAGTTGGAGATGAAGGTGAGGAGAAGACTACTCTTGCCAACACCAGAATCACCAATCAACAAAACCTTAAAAGAGTAATCATAGCTGCTATTCCCAACTTTTGAAGCAGAACCCATGTTTTCTTTTTCAACTTCCAAACTGTGCCAGAATCATTCCACTATGATAATCTTTCCCTTTCACAAAAAAGGGTCAAAACTCATAAACAAAAAAGAAGCTTAGAGAGAAACCAATGATAGAAGCTTTGGAAGAAAGAAAGAAAGAAAAAAAAAAAAACAGACAAGGAGATGAGGTCGGTTGAGAGTTTGGTCCAAGAAAATCAGAGTGGTTTGGTTTGGACAAATGTCCTCTTTCCTTCAAACACTTGATTTTTGTGTCCACGCGCCCTTCCTTCTTGTGCACACAACATTGTGACTACTATGTTGTTGTCTTTCAATTGCGCCGGCAAGTGATTATTTTGTCTCCTTCTCATTCAATGCA
The DNA here is from genome assembly GCA_032173675.1 of Gastrolobium villosum. Classification (NCBI taxonomy): domain Eukaryota; kingdom Viridiplantae; phylum Streptophyta; class Magnoliopsida; order Fabales; family Fabaceae; genus Gastrolobium; species Gastrolobium villosum. The sequence goes on along the minus strand of JAVKPL010007080.1, from coordinate 191,415 downwards.
TTTATGAAACAAAAACATTCACTCAAAGTACCAACTCATTCATTTTACTTACTTAACTAACCACGTAATTATGATATTTCCCAGTCACAATTATTTCAAACAGAAGTGTTTTGAAACAAAATTTTAGGACAATTTTTTATTTCAAACAGAATATTCAGTTTATGTTATATAGAAATTTAAAATTTAAAAAAATTCAAAATCTTAATGTTTTATACTGATATGTCTCTCTAAATTTAGGTAACTTCATTAGTGGTAAAATTTTGGTATAGCGATAGGCAAATCTTTTTTCTTATGTTGTTAGAGATGAATTATCTTAGTTAGTAAAATAAAATTATAAGAGGGATCCACAAATGATTGGAGAGAGAAAAATAAAGGTGGGATCCATCTTTGTTATGTGTGTAGAAAGATGAATTATCTTATATTGAATGAGATAAATATAACTGATAGCGATATTTAAGCTCACAAGTGTTACAAATAGACTTATTTTCTTCAGTTAAACAAACATAATTCCACTGCAACATAATTTTTCTTTTCTTAGGAAGATGTAAATATCATTTTCGCGGAAGACGTGTATTGAATGACTTTTTCCACAGAAATTTCCTTCGTAAAAGAAAATTCCAAATAATGCAACAAGCCATATACAAAAAAACGTATTTTAACTACTGCAATATCAATTTCGTATTTATGGAAGTTTCTATTTTTGTCGTTTTCATAAGAAAAAACTCCATTTTTTTTAAACAAAAACTCCATATTTACTAATTTAATAACATAAATAATTTAGTCTTAAAAAGATGTGGGACCTACACCTTTAAACTTTTTCCACCTATTCTTTCTTCTATGATTTATCTCTTTCTCTCACTTAAATAACACAACTTTATGTCCTTCAAAATGATATACATTTTTTCTATACCTAAATCTGATAATCTCAGAAAAAGCGCTCTCTCCATGAATTTCTGCTAGTCTCTTAAGAGGAGAATTTGATTCTATGGTCTCCTCTCCCCCTTTTTCTTCTCCCTCTCTCTCCTCTCTATACTAGGACCACAAGTCCGGGAGCCTTGAATATTGTCTCCTTATCATGAGTCAATAAGATTTTCTTTTTATAATCTTAAATGATTCATAATCTTAAAAAAAATCTTAATTAGACGCTCCCAAGATTCAAATTAACAGTTAATATATATATAATTGCATGAATCATTTTAAAATTACACTTTTTTTTTGGTAAATAAATTACACTTATTTTTAAAAGGGATAAGTTATATCTATCACTTTTTACTTTTTCCTTACCATCTCTTAAGATCAATGTTATTATCATTGAATCAAAATCAAATCAATAACTCACTACATGCCATTTTATAACCGTTGATTTAATTTTGATATAACGAGATTGGTTATAAGAGATGCTAAGAAAAAATTGTGGTTATAATTTTCCCTTTTAAAAAATAGTTTTTCACATATTAATTATTAAAAGGGGTTTGTATTTGTCATTTAACATGATCATAAAAAAGTTTTCTACACACACAACATTTTGTTGAGCCCGCATCTTTTGAAACCAAAAAAAAAAAAAAACTAAGACACACAAAACGAATTTCTATAAAATAACACGATCATTTTTCCTATAACATAACTTTTATAAAAACCTTATTAGTTAAAATGCTTTGCACATAATCAACTATGTCACATTTTATTCACCCATCATCCCCAAACTCCCAAAAATAGCAACGCTACAATCTTGCATAAGCAATTTTCAGCTTCGCATAAATCCTTCAGTAACCATACTAGAAAAACTAACAATTGTGATGCGAAACCAAAAAATCATATAAATCCCACATCATGCTCACATAATTTCAATGGAGAACTCAAGTTTGATTCTTTGTAATTGGATCATAATAATCCACCACCCTCCAGTCTGTGCACTAACCCTTTAACAAGTTCTGGGGCAAACGGTATATTGCCATCGTCAATGATGAAAGACACTAATACCAACTCATATATGAACCTTAGGTTAACCACACTACAAAACCTAGTGGTTTGTGCTGATAATCGTAAATCATGCTTTAAAGTTTAAGTCTCATATCTTGCAAAAATTAGGCCACAATAGAAAGAATGGGAATGGTATAATTAAGGAAGAGTATAGAAAATAAATTGTAAGGTGATAATGACCTCATTTTTTTTATCTAAATTCTTATTACATTTTATAACCTCATAATTTTTATTATAATATTAAAAAAGCAATAATGAATTTTTACGAATTTTTTAGGAAAAGTTAGCACTTATTCTTTTAAAAAGAAAACTAAACATTACGCATACATGTATATTGTCATAAAAAGATGTAGAGATAGAATGTGATGAGAGAATAAGAGTGGAGAAAAATTAGCAACGTTGACAAAAGAGATATAATTTAAATTATTTATCTTCAAAAAAAAAAATTATTTTTCAAAACTTTATATTTTCAGATATATATATATATATATATATATATATAATATTTTATTTTGTTTGAAAAATATGGGAATAAAGTATGTACATGTTTCCTAATCAAAAGTGACATTAAGATTTATTTTTTTTAAACATGGATAAAGAGTGATAAAAATATCCTTATTAACAGTGGATAAAGTTGATCAATGTGTTTAACCCATTATTCATAAACCTAAAAGTTAATTCTAGTAAAAAAGTTTAATTAACAATACATAAAACAGAGATCAAATACAAGAATCAATTATCTTTATTACATTTTAAAAGAAAAATCTCAAAGTGTCATGAGTTTAGCACATGTAAAGGGGTTTATTCAATTTTGCTTTTAATCATTGTCTCCCTCTTAAAAAAATTTAGGACATAAAACACACAAGAAAAAAGAAAATTTATGGGTAAATCATGTTTTTTGCCTTTGGAATATCCGAACATTTATGGGTGATGTCACAAAAAAGAAGACCCGGTCGTATTATTAAGATCCATGACACAAGAAAACGACCCCAAATTGCAGGGAAGAACAACTAGATCGTGTAATCGGAAAGGAGGAACCTGAGATTTTTTAAGATGTGAAGGGAAAAGAAACAAAAGATGCCATGCCAAGGGTATAACGATAACCTGGTACATTTTTTTCTCTAACATCACTAATGTTTAATATTTTTTACTTTTCTACTATTTAAGTGGTAATATTAGATCCGTTCGATTAAATTTTTAAATTTAAATTTCCTTGATTATTATTTGAATTTTCGTTAGAATCTTTATTTATACCTAAATGAATCTTTATTGTATACTTTTTGCTTATTTTGTTTCTGCATGTAAAACTCGAAGTATTTTTTTGGTGAAAAAACTCGAAGTATTTTATTGGCTTAGCTCGTGGGATTCCCCCCTTCAGTTTACTTAAAAAAATAATTAATGCCAATAAAATTCTTTATTAGTATAAAATATTACTAATTTAATATTTTAATCAAGTAAAATATTATTTAATTAGTATTTAAATCAAAGTTAATTTATACTTATTATCTCAATTCAACCAAAAAAGTATCAATTCGATAATGCTTCCCCTAATTAAAAAAATAAATTAATAGTAATTTAAAAATAATATAAAAATATTTATATCTTCATGAAACTAAATAAAATGGTTTTAGGAAAAAAAACAAACAAATAAAAAGTAAGTTTATCCCTTTGCGCTGTGGCAAACCACCTGAATTCGACATATAAGCACCATGGACCCACCTGTTGTCGTGATCATCGCGTGACCAAAAAAATAGTCCAACATTAGGTGTAACACTTGAATAAAATAATAATAAAATATGAAGACGAACAACATCGAGACACGTGGTGGACACGTGCAACACATGCCACTCGTGACTGATTTTGGGGTCCAGTTAACTGACACTGCTTCCTTGTGAAACCGGTCAAAATACAAACAAAGGGTTTCTCCGGTTGCTAACGTATTTTTTTTAAGACATGTATGAATTTTGATGGAGGTCGGCTTATCTTTTGGAATCTGGTTGCTAGTTCGTCCCAAGTGGTTATATGTAATATCTCATGCGTTGACAAGGGCAAAGAGTGATTGTTGGTGCAAAAGAGACGATGCATGTATTAGGAGTGGCTTGTGGTAGTCTTGTAGGCGATGATACATAAATGAATTGAATCAACACCCGAACGAGAGATCTAAAACTTGTGTAAGTATGAGACTGTACAGTTGAGGATAGCATAAAGGAATTAATAGGTATTACTTATACTAATAAAATATATCTACTTTTTGGTAGCGCATAACCTAAGAACTCCATAGTTAAGCGTGCTTGACTTGAAATAATTTGAGGATAGGTGACCTTCACTGGGAAGTTTCTCGGGAAATGTGCGAGTGAGAACAAAGCACGTCGAAAAGTCTTGTGTTGATTTGTGGGGACAATCATTGATCCTGCAAGTGACCGGGCATTGCATTATACATCTGGTCGATAAATTTGTGAACCAGTTAAGGGGCCTTCCTCTGAGGTGAGTGTGGAAAGTTTTACACATAAGAAGGTTTGTTTCTACATGCGGTGTCACCGCCGCTTCAAACTTCTGTATCCATTCGTAGGGGTCAGAATGACCAATGGTCTGTTGCATCTTGAGGGATTGATGGGTGTTCCTTGGGGAATCTGTTGTCTTACCTCTTGGCATTGCGAATCTTGGTGTTGTGGGTTTGGTTGTTGCTGCACAATGTTGTTGTTTAATTACCATTTTGCATTTTCACCTAAAATGACTTTAATTCTTCTAATTAAATTTCACGTTTAACTTATCCTTTTAACCTCGTCAATTTCATGTCATTCGGAAATTGCGTTAGTTTAGTTTCATGTTGTTAAGAAATTGGATTGAATGTAGCAATTTCATGTTGTATAGATATTGCGGTAATGTAGTTTCATGTTGTTTTGAAATTGTATTAAGAAATATAATTTCCTGTTGTTTGGAAATTGTATTAATGTAATTTTATATTGTTAAGAAATTATATTGAAGACCGATAAGAATTAGTGCATTGTATTATTGATCACATTTTGTCTCAAATTCTTACTACTCTGCTAGACCCATAGTTCATGAAAATATGATGCTTATTGTATATGAATATGGAGGGTCATATGTTACATTATTTTGACATGTTGATCACCATGTTCGTATAATAAGGTTATATTGGATTGGATTGAGATGCTGAAATTGGAATATTATTTTCAAAATCGTGGCCACTTTATTATTTTTTTCCTTGATATTAACTTGATAGATTCGTTTTTAAATAAAATAAATTAATTAATATAGTTTAAGTGGGAAAATGTTAAAAAAATTTATACGAGAATAATATTAATTGTTTTTATATTTCCTAAAATAATCGAGTTAATATATATTCCAAATTAATATATTATAATAAGCCCCTTGAGATCCTATTAAGTTAGATTTTTAGTATCTTTTGTTATTGGACTTTGTTGGGCAACACAATGCAGACATTGGTATCTGATTGAATTTTTGGGATGGGCCCATCAGACATATTATTGATTAGTATTGTAACACCCCTAAATTTCTAACAATTTATGAAACATTATTATAATAAAGGAATTGCCAAAATTCACGTTTTATTTATTTATAATCATAGAAATATTGCGGAAGCTAATCTAAAACTAATTTGAGAAAATGTTACCGCTGCAACTGTACATGGACAGGTGCAAGGCTAACTCTATTACATTCATAAATATTAAAATAAATTCAAAAACTTTGTTTTATACATAAAATTTAGAACTAGCTGGAAATCCTTAGTCATTATCTTCACTGCTCACTGCTAGCCCCATCTTTTGGGACCTGTATCACTAAAAATCTGCTCGTGAGTAGGATCATTGCAGCAAAACAATGACAAACACGAACAGTCAGCAAAGCTGATAATCCTAATCACAAACACAATTTATATTACTCAAATATAGTAATCAAATTAAATATATAATTTCATAATAATTGAATCAAATATCAACTTCATCATATATATAAAATATTCTCATCTTAATCAGATCGAATATCAACTTCAATATTCATTATATATATTCTCATCATAATCACATCAAATTATCAGCTTCAATATATATTCACATCGAATCAAATATCATTAATAATCTTTATTAAGTTTATTTAGTGTAGTAGTGAGAAGAGAACCATGGTAGACCCAGAAATCCTATTGTCAGTCTTCCCTGTGACCCGGGAAACCCTGTTGCCAGCCACGTATAATCAAAATTGGCCTTCAACAAAATATCAAATCCTAGTGTGCACACACCTCTTCCCAAAGTTGCTACTAGTACCCCGGGAAACCCTGTTGCCAGATACCACTCTGTGAAGAATGGAAACACCATTGTCATATCAAATAAATATCAAAGGCATAAAGCCCAAAGGTTGTGTTTATCACTTTCAAAAGATATCATCCCAAAAGCTATCTTCCCACTATTATTTATTACAATCACACTCAATCAATAAAAATTCAATCTTGTCATGATTCTCATAATTGTCAAATAGTTTTCATGATTTCCACATCAATTTAATCAAGAATATAATTTTCAAATTCAATTTTTCAAGAATATCATAATTTCCAAATCCATTATCCAAAATATCATAATGTTCATATTCAACATCTACCAGAATAAAACCCAAATCCAATTATCATATCATAATTTTCCAAATCATAATTCAAAGAGTAAAACTCAAATCCAATCATCATATCATAATTTTCCAAATCAGAATTCAAATATTCACATTTATTATAGTAAAGCCAAAGTCCAATAATTAATTCAATAAATTTTTAGAGGTTAAAATAATCCAAAAATTTTTTGGAAAAAAAAAACAATTCAATTTAAATACCCTAAGGTTTACATATAATATATGAAAATATCCTAAAATTCCCTAAGAATTAAGATAACATCTAACAAATTTAATATAAAATTATCCTACAATTGTCTAGAGGATTACATATATAAAATTTCATCTAAAAATAATTTAGGATGCCCTAAGGATCAAGATTACATTACACAATTTTTTTTATAAAAGTTAATCCATTATTTCTAAAGCATTAGGATTATACCCAACAAATTTCATATAAAACTAACCTAAGAGCACCTAGGGATTAGGATTACGTAAATAAATTAATTGATTATTCAATGAGGATTAGAATCACATCTAATAAATTTAATATAAAATAAAACAATAGTGCCCTGAGCATCGAGATTACAAAAATTCATATAAAGCTAACCATTAACTCTCTAGTGATTAGGATTACATATACCAAATTTCATATAAATATAATCTAGGACTCTCTAGGGATTAAGATTACATAAAAAGATTATGCCCAAATTTCATCTAAAAGAGATCACGTACAAATACCTAGGGATTAGGATTACATTACATTAAGATTTGAATCACATCAAATAAATTTAATATGAAACATAAGTATAGTTTCCTAATCATCGAGATTACATCAAACAAATATTCATATAACGCTAAGTCTAACCATTGACTCTCTAGTTATTAGGATTAACTGGTCTCCGTGTTGGCTAGCTTTTAGAAGAAAAGTGAAAAGTGATTGGGAAAGAAAAGTGGTTGGTATCCAAAGGAAATTAATAATAAAATAAAATAAATAAAAATTTGAAGTAAGAAGAGAGAAAGTAGAGGAGAATAGAAATGGAGAAATGTTGAGAATTGAGAAGTGGGAAGTGGTTTGGTTTGGTAAGGTTAAGCTCTTATTTATAGTTGTAGTTTTGAAACCGAGACATTAACTACAGGTAATATCAAGTCATCATATTTATTTCAATAACTACAGGTAAAATCAAAGGTTATCATAATTATTTTAACTATTATTAATATATTAATGGTTACAAAATTAATAAAAATAACTATTGTCATTTACTAATTAAATGATAAGCAACCATGCTGAACGTTACAACTAAAATCACTACTAATTAAGGTTACATTTTTAAAGTCAAATTATGACACACTATTAGCAATCGTACATCCGTACATTTAAGGTTACATTTTTAAAGTCATGTCAAATTATGCCTATAATCTCATACATAAGGGTACATCCGTACATACAACTACTATTTTTTTATTATTATTATATTAATATTATTGTTACTATTTTGCTAAATCCTCTCTCTAATTATGAGTGTGAAAATGGGTTGACACGACACGAATTTGACATGACACGAATACATCAACATGAACACGACACAAAATTTTTGCGGGTTGACACGACACGAATAATAAGCAAAATAGGGGGTCAAAATAGTAATTGACAATTTTTTTTTAAAAAAAGTCGATCGAAATTAATAAAAATTAAAAATTTAAAATAAAATAATTAAAAAAATACAGGTCAACACGACATAAATTTTTTTACGTGTCATTCTTTTTCAACACGAATACGATACGAATTTTTTATGCAGATCAAACCGAATACGAATTTTCGTATCGTATCGCAGGTGTCAAAACCTATATTGATACCCCTATCTCTAACCTATATATGATCGGCTCCCATCAGTAAAAAAGGTATTCGATATAGGTAGTAGAGAAGATAATCCTTATTCAAAAAAATTTCAATAAATCACATGGCACAAGCGGGTACACCTTTTTATCGAATTATTATCAAGTGTGGTGTTTTATTTGTCATATGTGTATCGATCCTATTGGGTGGTATTATCATTTAAATTTAAAATATTTCTTGCAGTTGCAGCTCCTCTGGGTTCTAGCGTGATCACCTTAGTGAACCGGCTTCATGACATCTTCGCCCGCGTCAGCAGCCAATCCACCGTCGACCTCCCACAAGTGGCCGTCGTCGGCAGCCAGAGCAGCGGCAAGTCCAGCGTCCTCGAGGCACTCGTCGGCCGCGACTTCCTCCCACGCGGCAACGATATCTGCACACGAAGACCCCTCGTCCTCCAGCTTGTTCACACCAAGAAGAAACCCGATGTCCCTGAACAAGAGTACGGCGAGTTCCTCCACTTACCTGGCACGAGGTTCCACGATTTCTCCGATATTCGCAGGGAAATTCAGGTCCTTTCTCTTTTTTAGTTCAAATTGTTTCTGCTTCGTTGCTTGCTCTTGCTCAAGTCTAACATATAAAATACTATTATTGAGTGGATGTTCTAGTTTAGGAGTCTAGTGTGAAATTTCTATGTTTAGCTTTTAGAAGTGACGTGGAGCAAATTTCGAATTGGAGTACAATTGAATGAACTTTTAGGTATATTGTCATTGGAACTGATTTTCATGTTTTTAAGCTTGAAAGGTAGCTGAAATTGAGATTTCCAATATTTGCATCTGTATAGAGTTTGATAAGGTTTACATACAGTGTATCTTTTGACTTTTGACTTGCATATCTTTATCCTCTTTCTGTAGGCTGAAACTGATAGGGAAGCCGGAGGGAACAAAGGTGTCTCAGACGAACAGATTCGGCTGAAGATTTTTTCACCAAATGTTCTTGATATCACACTTGTAGATCTCCCAGGCATAACAAAGGTTCCTGTTGGTGACCAGCCTTCTGATATTGAAGCCCGAATCAGAACAATGATCATGTCATACATCAAAACTCCCACATATCTCATTCTGGCTGTCACGCCGGCAAATTCAGATTTGGCTAATTCAGATGCTCTTAAGATGGCAGGAACTGCTGATCCTGATGGTGGGCTTTTGCTTCCATATGCCTAAAACTTTGATATTTTCACATCTCTTTAGTTGATATTTAAATGTTTCTGTATCTGTTGCAGGTAGCAGAACAATTGGTGTAATCACAAAGGTTCAGTATAATCTTCTGACATTCTAATTTACACCAATATTTGTGAAATTTGTTATGCTGTTGCAATGTTCTGACCATGTTAGGCACATGTTATTTGGAATGTAGTTGGATATCATGGACAGAGGTACTGATGCCCGAAATCTGTTACTTGGAAAAGTTATTCCCCTCCGACTTGGTTATGTAGGTGTTGTGAATCGAAGTCAGGAGGTATGATGTTATACTACTGTGATGAAGGCAGAATTTAACTAATTTAAACTTGCACGTGTTCTGTTAAATATTCTGTTAAAATTACTGGTTATAGTATATACATATGGTTCGTAAGGGCACTTTGCAAATAAATATGCATATGTAAATTGCTTGATTAGTATGCAGGAATATGTGTAATGCTGAAATATGGTTTGTCTATTGTTTTGTTAAATTATAGGATATTCTAATGAACCGTAGTATAAAGGATGCTCTTGTTGCTGAAGAGAAGTTTTTCCGCAGTCATCCTGTAAGGAAGTCCCTATGCATAGTTATGTTCTAGCTTTTTCACTTGAATATATATACTGATTTTTACCCATTTATGTTACTTATAGGTATACAGCGGTCTAGCAGATAGTTGTGGTGTTCCTCAACTAGCAAAGAAGTTGAACCAGGTGGAGTCTTTATGATGTTGAAAACATCAATTATCATTGTTATATATTTTAATGTTTAAAATGCTGGCCTTAATTAGGGCTTTTGGCCTTCCCAAGTTCCCTTATTTGTGCAGAGTAAAGTATACTCTTCATTCTTCGCATTTTTCCCTTCTTTATTTGACACTATAATATAGGTTTTTCCTTTATTGAAAGGCATGCAAAAACCTCCTCCTTGGTATCATTTAATTATATCATTAACCTATAGGAAGTGGGTTTCATAGAAGAGTTGATAATCATTTGTATCATCCTTTGAAAAGCTAGATGAATGAGAGTTGAAATAATGAACCTCTTTTTTGTGGGGGTGCTGTGAAAGAATGAACTTTATAGGAGGATTTATTTGTTGCTTGGGTTTGTTAGGGATTGAAAGAGTTTCAAGTGAGTATGGTTAAGTTATAACTTTTTCAGAAAAAATGCATTTCATTTCAACATTGGAGAAGGAAAATTGTTAGATGATTATTGGAAATACACATTGAAGAGAACTAAATCCTTACAAATTCTGCAAAAGATTAAATCATTCATAATTCTTATAAGAACATGGTTTCTGGACTGATGCATGTCATGTATATTTGCCTGTCCATCTCTTTGCAGATTCTAGCACAACATATCAAGGCTGTGCTACCAGGGCTGAGAGCACAAATAAGCACTTCCCTAGTTGCTGTTGCGAAGGAGCATGCAAGCTATGGAGAAATCACTGAGTCCAAGGCATGTGTTAATAATGGATTGATTTTGGATATGTCCCTATGATTTGTTAAATACTTAAACTGTAAAATATACTGTATCATGTATACTATTCTCCTTATCGCAATTATAAAGCAGAATATTTTTTACTTTGGATGACTTTTGCCTTATTTTATCTGTAATTCTTCACCTCTGATAGGCTGGTCAGGTTGCTCTTCTCCTGAATATTCTTTCAAAATATAGTGAAGGTACCTATCTATCACTACTATCTTGTTGCTTATCTCCCCTTCAGGTTTACCATCTGTGAACTTGTATTTTTTCTCTTCCTTTTGTATTTTTTACCTGGAATTCCACACGTTATCTGTGCCAATTCAGTAAATGCTATCTCCATTTGCTTTCTTTTTGAAAACAGCATTCTCCTCCATTGTTGAGGGAAAGAATGACGAGATGTCTACATCTGAGTTATCTGGTGGAGCACGAATTCATTATATTTTTCAATCCATCTTTGTGAGGAGTTTAGAGGTATATAATCCTATATTTACATATGATAGTGTTAGAAAATATACCCACTCTCATGCTATGCTTAAATTAGAGATGGAAAAAGAGCGGGTTATAATTAACCCATTCATCCATTTGTATCTGACTTGAAAGAAAAAAAAAATCAGCCAGCCTTTTTTCTTTTTGTTATATTTTTAACAATGAAATATGTAATATTCTTTTATTTCAAGTTACATTATCATATTGATTCTGTAAATGTTAAATGCTTCATTTTGAATGATATTATTTTGGCGATTACAAATTACACAGATTAAAATTCAATGCATTTCAAGGAACAGGAAAATAATTAATTTTATTATTATCACATTTATATGGAGTTGAGTTTTAGGCAATAGGCAAAATAAGTATTTGACTCCACGGCTGTGTTGCTTCTGTTCATTTCTTCAGAGCTAGATCCTTTGAGCCTTATTGTGTAACTTAATTCTATCTTGAAGGAGGTAGATCCATGTGAAGACTTGACTGATGATGATATTCGTACTGCCATTCAGAATGCAACTGGGCCTAAATTAGCATTGTTTGTTCCAGAAGTAGGTCCTGTTCCCCACTTTTTATTATTTTAAAAAAGGAGATAGAAATTTCTCAATTGATTTTTTGTAAATGTTTTCCTAAACTTTGTGAATCCAAATTCTAATCTTATGAAATAAATAAAATAAAAAAACCACAAAGAACATATTTATCTATTATTTTCATGTAATTAGGTGCCGTTTGAAGTCCTTGTGCGAAGGCAAATATCTCGTCTATTGGATCCAAGTCTTCAGTGTGCCAGGTTTATATATGACGAATTAATAAAGGTAGGGGCAGGGCTTTAAGATTTGCTATCTCTAATGTCTCGCATCACCAAGTATGTGCCTAAACAAAATCCCTTCTCTTCAGATTAGCCATCGCTGTATGGTAACTGAACTGCAGCGATTCCCTTTCCTGCGAAAGCGCATGGATGAAGTTATTGAGAACTTTTTGCGTGAAGGCCTTGAACCATCTGAGAACATGATTGCACACATCATTGAAATGGAGGTATGCTGAAATTTAACTTGTTTGATGTGTAAGTGTATAATTGCTACATCCTCTACCTACCTTCTGCTTCAATCATCATGTTAATAATAGTTATCAAAAGTCAATTAAGTTGCAGGGCCAAAACTTCCATTTCATAGAATACTGATGGGGTTGGGATTTCAAAAATTTCATCAAACTGAAATGATTTTTACCTAATGCTTGTTTAGTCGGTCGAGCATGGCTTGTTGTGCTTTGTTAAAACATTGGTGACTGGTATTGTCTCTGAAATTAATTGGAAAAATCATCCTGGCTAAATATATCCATAAGTTTTTGGAGTCTAGTAGGAAACCCTTAACATGGCTCGAGTCAGTCAGTCTGCTTATTAGTGTCAATTGTGATGGTCTGAGTATGAGAGAGTGAATCTTCAGTTTCCTTAACCATAATTTCTTACTTAAATTACTCAATTCTGCAGATGGACTACATAAACACTTCCCACCCAAATTTTGTTGGTGGAAGTACGGCATTAGAAATGGCAAAAGAGCAGACCAAGTTTTATGGGGTTGCTGCAGCAGTTTCTTGGCAGAAGGTATAGATATTATGTGCTCTAATTTCAAGTATGCCCTATGTTTTTCATTTTAGTTATGAAAATTAATTTATGCTAGCCTTTGTTTTTGTTTTTAAGTTTTCTCATTGATTTCCAATAGGATGCTCTGGAATCTGATAAGGGATCAGCCTCTGAAAGATGTGTGAAGTCTCGTGCTATGCTTGCAAGACAAGCTAATGAAGTAGTTACTGATCAGGTTTGTAATTGTATACTGTTTAATTGACTAGAAGTTTTCCTTCATATCTTAACATCGGAATCGATGTAAGGACTACTAAATTAGTTACCCAATGTTATCACTTAAAACAGGGCGTTCGTGCTGTGTCAGATGTTGAGAAAAGTGTACCCTCTGGTATTTTGTTTCATTTATTTAATGGTCGAGCTTGTCATCACATTTGTTTTATGATATATTTTCTTTTAAGTTTTTGTTTTGGCTGTCCAATCTTCAATCAAGTGATTTTGATGTATCTACAAACATTGTATCTGTGACCAAAATGCCACGTTTTGCCAAATTTTTTACCCAAATGCCACGCGAATAGTATTTTTTACCAGACTGCCACGTGTCATAGTTTGCTACCATTGGTAGCGAATTTCGTGGCCAATGATTTCGTGACACGTGGTCATATTGCAGACCAAATTCGCTACCACTGGTAGCGAATTATGACACGTCAGCTTTTTCCTGCGAAAGTGTGCCACGTGTCATAAAATCATTGGCGAACATAATTTGCTACCAGTCGTAGCGAATTATGCTTACGTGGCAGTCTGGTAAAAAGTACTGTTTGCGTGGCATTTAGGTAAATTTTTTGTCAAAAGGTGGCATTTTGATCACTGTTCCACAAACATTATTATTTTAAGATATTTACAATTTTAAAGTCCTTGATATTTTTTCAGGAAACACTGGTGGATCAAGTTGGGGTATCTCATCCATTTTTGGTGGAGGTGATAGTCGTATGTCTATGAAGGAGAATATAGCTAGTAGACCACATCCTGAACCAGTTCAAGGTGTGGAGCAATCATTCTCCATGATCCATTTGAGAGAGGTCTGTATATGTGTGATACATTTATCATCAACTTGATCTAAATATTTTCCGTAGATATAAATTTTCTTAGTGTGCTTTCGTTTTTGTAGCCACCTCCTATCTTGAGGCCATCTGAGAGTAATTCAGAGATGGAAGCTATTGAAATTACAATTACAAAGTTGCTTTTGAGGTCATACTATGAAATTGTCAGAAAAAATGTTGAGGATCTTGTCCCCAAAGCAATTATGCACTTCTTGGTACTTCATATCATTCTTTTTAGCTTTGTAAAGTGTTGCAATTATATATCTAAAATATGTAGTCTCTTGCTGTCAATTCCAATGTTCTGTTGTAGCATATAGAATATATTCTTATTTTTTTTATCGGTTTTGTAGAGAAAAACTTGCTTAGACCTTTTCTACATACATTGTTTAAACTAAACCAATCAACAACTGACTCATCATTACTTTAAATGTAAAATAATTATGTAGCACAAGAACTGATGCAATTATTTAATATAAAATGATTAAGAGGGCAAGTCTGGAGCAGTGGCAAAGATTATTTAATGATAATATGTCAATTCTTAAATGGTTTAGTCTACATAACTTGTGTGAACATTCATAATATTTGACCATATACTCTTTGCTATTATTTGGGAGGGGTTGCAAATACTTGAATTTTTATTCATTCCTTAAATCCTTAGACTGTCTTTGCTATTATTTGGGAGGGGTTGCAAATACTTGAATTTTTATTCATTCCTCAAATCCTTAGACTGTCTTTTACTGAATCATATCAGATAAACAACACCAAGAGAGAGCTTCACAATGTCTTCATTAAAAAACTATACAGGTATTTATTGCTGGCTAATTTATTATGATGTATATATAAAATTTTCTCTCATCTTGCTTGCTGATTGTACTCTGTATGTTGGATTGAAACCAGGGACAACCTGGTTGAAAAGATGTTGCGAGAACCTGATGAGGTAGCGACAAAAAGAAAACGCTGTCGAGAACTGCTCCGAGCTTATCAGCAGGCTTTTAAGGTGGGTACTGGGTAGTCGTAATACTTTAATCAGCATCGTCTTACCAAGTTTCTGTGTTATTTTAGGTTGCATGTTTGATTCTCCTTTATTTAAATTGGTAGCTTTGTCATTGTGAGGTTCATGACCTTTGGTGCTCACATGGTCTGTTCAACCATAGAATATATAGGGGCCCGTCTAGTGAAGGGAGTGGTTTATTGTAAGAGGTGAGAGGATCAAATCTTGACCATTAAGCCATGCATGGACGGTCAAGATTAAGTTACATTTAAGTTACGTGATCAGTTTTAAAAGTCATGACTTTTATGTTTTAAAGTCATATATGATCTAATGGTCATGATTTGGCTCCTCTTTTTCATAATAAACTTTCTCATCCATATTACTGGTAAAAGGAATGTTACCAATGGTGTACTCTTCCATATTACTGGTAAAAGGAATGTTATCAACTCCCTCTTTTCAACACTCTTTATTATTGGGTGTAACCCACCCAATGTTGGCTAACCTACACAACTTGAGTTCAATCTCTCTCTGTTAGCAGGATCAGCATGAGACTTCAGCCAATAATAAAGAATGTTATAAGAGTGTGTAAAACTAGCATTTCTCCACTGGTAATTAGTTTTATCTGTATGAGATTCTCTTTGAAACATTGGTTTTGTATGAATCATAAGTCAATTGCAAGGGTTGCAACATAGTAGTCAATAGCAGCGCAATAATCCGCGCCACGCAGCACCAGATCGCAATAGCAGTCGTTGCGGCCACATTTGCGGCCAAATCTCGCCGCAACAATGTCTTTTCGTGGTTTCAACCCTAACCCACTCTCTCTTTCTGCCTCTATGTTGTGCTTCTTTGCTCTGCCTCTCTTGCTCTCTTTATTGCGTTTTGTCTCTTCCCTTCTCTGCTTCTCTCTTATAGTAATGAAGTTCAAAGTGGAAGCCATGAATGAAGAAGCAAAGCTTTGAGTGAGACAAAGAGTAAGAGAGTGAAATTATGATCTATCTTTATTCAAAGAAAAAAAAAGTAAATGTGTCAGAAAAGTGATTCACAAGTCACGGTAATCAAGTAACCTAGTTACAGTCATAATCAATGGGTAAAATTATGTCTGTATCCAAAAAAAAAATGCATCATGAAAAGGTAACTAAGGTAATACAGTAAAGTAATCGAGATAAATCTGATAAATCGGTAAAGTATAGATACTACTAAAGGTAGTAAAACTATAGCTAAAGGTAGGACAGTTTTGGTAAGATGTAACAGGTCAGCCCTGCCTTTATTTTATTTTTTTAAATATTATTTATCTTTATATTTTTTTATTATTTTTATTTCTTTTAGGTGTCATTGTTTTTTAATAATTTATTATATAATTTTTTTTGTAATATATTTTTTTTCGCTATTTTCGCAACTGCAATCCTCAATAACGCTATAGCGGTTTTGAGGGTTGGCCGCATTAAGCCGCAATCCGCATTTGATAACTTTGGTTGCAACGTTGTGTGACACTTGTTACCAATGTTTTAAAACTTGGAACGGTCATCGATTCGGTCAAGGTACTGTGTCACTGGATCATTGATTCAACCAGATTCAAACGGATGTACTATTCACATATTAACAAAATATAGATATATTACTTATATTAAAAACACTTAATCTACATTGAGTTTGAGTAGCTTCAAAACCCGCTTAACATCTGTCCATTGAACTTGTTTAACTCTGGCTTATTGTCTCAGCAAGCTATGCCTTTCCTTAGCTGTAGTCAAACTTTGAATAATTTGTTGGATGAACTAATTGAGCTGATACCACGAAAGGAAGGGGAAAAAAAACATAATATCATTATCCTAATGCAGAAATTAACGTAATCTCATTTTCCCTTGTTTTGGCGTTGCGGTAGCATTTTCTAAGAAGTGAAGTTGGGAATTTTGGGTCGGAGCCTGAAGAAGCATATATGGCTTCCTCTCTGCTAATTTGTCAACTAGTGGTGGGGCCTCTCACTCTAATTCCTTAGCTTGGCCCACGCCTAAAATGGGAGAGGGGAACCCAAATTTGTGGATAGAGAGAGAGGAGCCCAAATTCATATCGTGCAAAATCACCACGACAACGAAAAGGAAATAAAAACAAAGAATTTAGGATTCTACAAGGAAACACATTGCAGTGGACTGATACAATTCCATGAGGGGGCATAAATTACGTAGGAGCAACTAAATATGAAACCGTAAAAGGACATACCCTGATAAGCCTCCTTTATCAATTGAAAGCGTGAAGTTGCTGCCTCTTGGTCTTTCTGCTAGTCAGGATTCCATTTCTGCGTGCACACAACACACCAGAATATGAGATTAGCCACAAATAACTCCTCCAACGAACGGAACTGAATGGAAAGCCAAGAAAGAATAAAGTAGAGAGAAGAACATAACAGAACAGAACAGATCTAGGCAGCAGGAACGTTTTCAGACTTCAGTTGAGTGCAAAACGCCAATGAGAACATAATGAGATGTCAAAAAAAAAAATTTATAAAACAATCAACTCGCCGGTTCACCAAGTCTCGTCCAAGTCGACCGGTCCAAACTAAGTTAATTACACAACTGATCCAAATGGTAACTCAAACCACGGAACCCATCGGGTGACCTAGACCGGGTCGACCCGGCTGGTCCGAGCCGAGTCTTAAAACACTGCTTCTTACTTGACAGCGGTGCAGAGTCAGTTTTCTTATGCTTCCAGATGTATGTAGTCATAGATATATTTATTTTATCTATCTTTTCCACCAAACAACGCTGGTAACAAATTATAACCTCTGTCTGATGACTTTGTTCGTCTTGGTAGGACTTGGAGAAACTGCCTCTGGAAGCTGAAACAGTTGAAAGAGGATATATTTTGCCTGAAACAACTGGTTTGCCTAAAATTCATGGATTACCAACTTCATCGATGTATTCTACAAGCAGTTCTGGAGACTATTATGCAGGTTCTTCCAAATACCCAAAGTCGAAAAGGTCTTCCCACTCTGGGGAACTTCAATCACCATTGCATGCTAATGCAGATTCCAATGGAAGTGGGAGACCAGGTTTTTATCCCATGGCTGATGTATGAGCTATAGCTGAATGAGCTCGATGGTCCAAGTAGTTTAGCTTAAGGCATTTTATTCATTTGATTACACTGCAGCTTTCAGGATTTGGGATTCTGCCTCCCGGAGCTGCACTGCATGAAATTACTATTATCTAACTAAAATGATCTTGAATGAATCTGGGCCTCTGCTTTCTTTACTTAAGTTCACTTTTGTCTCATGTAGCATTGGCATTATTTACAAGGCTCCAGAAAGAATAACAGGAGCTGGTGATCTTTCACATTTTTGAGAATCGGCTTTCTATATATTCATTATGACCTTACTTTTTTCTATATATCCAAATAATTTTCTCAAAATTCAAATTTGCCCTATTTCCAATTCCAACCAGTCTCATCTTTATGCCATCACCACCACCACCATTATTGTTACCGTCACTGCTACCACCATTTTCATTGTCGCCACTATCACTGCCACAACCCCAACCAATCTCACCACTTTTTTGGTGAGCTCCGCCATCTCCTTTACAACTGTTGTTGTTGCTACTACATCCCACCATCAGTACCACCTCGCTATCACTACCACTATCTTGTTATTGTTGTTTTCTTCACCACCATCACTACCACCCCATCACCACTCATATCACTGTTGTCGCCGTCGCCGCCATCACCCCACCCCACCACCATACCTTCATCGCTACCACCATTGCCCCCATTGCGAGCCCAGCTGCCACACCACCACTTTTGCCACTGTCAAATTTGCTCCTAAAATTTGTTTTTACATATCCTTTTTATTTATTTCATATATATGTGCTTTTTAATTTTAACATTCAAATAATATCTGGTGAAAGCGTTTATCATACTAAAGAAGGGTAAAATGTGTGTCATTTTAAAGGATGTAAAGTTATGTCATTTTAAGAGAGAGAAAGAGATAGATAAAAGAGGAGAGAGAGTTGACAAAAAAATAAAGGTGTGGGTCCCACTTCTTTGTGAGAGTGAAAAAATTTGTGTCATTTAAAAGGATAAACATTTTTCTCATTAAAGAATACAATTTTGCATTATTTTGAGTGAAATTTTCAGTGTTTAATTATTTTTTTATGTTCTCTCCTCCACATAAAAGAGAACGCAAAATGATACAAAATTGTATTCTTTAAAATGTTAAATATTTTTTCCAAATTCTATTTAGTTAAAAGTGTTTTTTATATTCAAATGCAAAATAACAAAGCTTTTTTTAAATAAAAAAAAAAGATTAATATTTTTCATATTATATGACATAATTTTATCTCCTACATATACATAAAAATGTGTGGAAAAATTTATCTTCCTCAACATGAGCAATATTATTCCCTTAAAAAAATCATTATGAAATAAGCAAGGGCTGCAAGGCATACCAAATTCTTTTTTTAAGAAACCATCCAAACCAGCCGTTGGAGCTAGACCCAAGCAGTGTTTAAGGGGGCTTCCATTAAGGCACAGGATTACTGCTAATGAAACTAGAAACCTAATTCGCTTGGTAAGATTAGCGCTGCAGATCTCCCAAACAAAGCTTAAACAATATGCTATGGTTTATGGCAGAATCGTGACAAGCACTATCCCTAATGTCCTTCGTTTTTTTGGAGGCTGATCTATGTAGAAAAGCAAGAAGCTATCGAAGGTTGTCTTTGCATATGCATTTAATTATGAAAGAACTTTCACCAAGAAAGAGGGGGAGATCTCATAGAAACATCAAACATGCTTCCAATGAATTTTGCTTACATATCAGAATATATTTTTCATAGAACTTTGCTAGAATTAAGGCCTCAACAGTAAACAAAAGAAGTGAATTTCATCTCTATAAATGGGTCTGGGTCCTCATCTCAACCATTATGATATTATTTCTCATCTAGTTAACTTTTGGGCGAGTTACTAGCTTTTACCTTTTTAATATGATTGATTGATTTACATTTGGAATTGCTATTATTGAAAATTTATTAAATCAATGGTAAATTTTTTATTTTTTAACTCTCTTGTGTTTGTCTCGTATTCTCAATCTATATATGTTGTTAAAATAAGCGAGAAAAAAAAAATAATGACTATTCAAGTAAGAATAATAAAGTTCATATTTTTCTAGTTGTAAATTATATTTTAATTATAGATAATACATCCATAATGTGACAGAAAACAAAAAAAAACAAAAAAAATCCTACAAAGACAAAGAATTGGGAGAGAGAACAAAATAGGAATGAGCCCATATCAATGTCTTTGCGGGAAGTTTCTTTTGTTTCCTATCACATGATAGATGTATTACCCTTTAATTAGTGAGCTAATTTTTTTGTCAAATGAATTTTTTCTTTATTTAACATTATTGAATTGTAATCAACTTTTTGTGTATATTCAAAATGGACCTCTACAATATCTAACCCTGCTTAATTCAGTTTAGTTCAGATTTATAACTTGTGAATAATAGTCAAACATTGAATTGGGTTTAGTTGAAGCCCGCAAGGATTGTTATGTAATGTTCCATAACCCAATTTTACTTTACTCTTTCATCTGGCCGCCTAATTTCACTACTTATTTGATCAAAAATAAGTATTTAAAAATAATAATTTAATCATTTTCCATGTAACATGTACCTAATTTTAGATAAAATATGCTTTAAAAATGAACAAATAAAAATATATTCCTTTAAAAAATATATTACTAATAAAATAAAATTACATTAAGCCACTAGGGAGGGATCTTGATAATTTGTATGAGATCATAACTTCAAACCTAAGTGCTATTATGGTATTAAAAAAGAATATTGGTGTTATATTTTATTCCTTCCACATTTCCTGAGTATGTAGGCAAAAGTAGGATTTAATTTAATTTTTTCAATTTCAGCAAGGAGTAGAAGGAATTACTGGTCCTACTTATCCAACATTTCCACTTACCACAATTTTTTTAGCAAGGAGGGATATTCTTACTACCAAAATATTCTACTACCATCTCACTACCTATCTAATCACCATTGGATCAACCTTTTCACTTTTTTCAAAAACTTTTTAACATTTTCTCTCTTTGATTCAATGGTGATTAGATAGGTAGTAAGTTAGTAGTAGAAAATTTTGGTAGTTAGAATATCCTTTCTCATATATAAATATATAAAAATAGAGGAGGGATATTCTTATTACCAAAATTTTCTACTACCAACTTACTACCTATCTAATCACCATTGGATCAACATTTTCTCTTTTTTCAAAAACTTTTTAACATTCTCTCTCTTTGATTCAATGGTGATTAGATAGGTAGTAAGTTAGTAGTAGAAAATTTTGATAGTAGGAATATCCTCCCTCATAAAAATATATATAAATATAAGGGTTTATCATCTATAATTTAACATGACCAGAAAAAATTTCCTACACTCACAACATTTTGTGGGGTCGCAGCAAAAAAAAATTAAAAAATTCCGACACGCAAAACTAATCTCTATAACATAACACAAACACTTTTCCTAAAACATAACTCTTATAAAACCCTAAATATAAACATGTAAATTTAATTATATATATTCTTTATATCTAAAATGAGTTAAACAAGGTTCACTAAATAAACTTAAAAATTACTTCATTATACTTTTACAAGTTCATGAAGTACAAATAAATGAAAAAGGATGTTATTACTATGTCAAGTTAAATAGCAACTCGGAATTCTCATAATCATATTTCTAATAACATTGAACTCATATTTTTAAAATTCATCTATATTAAAATGACATATGTCACGTTCTTTTAATTTATTATTCTGCAAATTGTTTCAGTATTGAAAGCTGAAATTTGAGGTCATGTGAAAAAGTATACTATCAAATAAAATTACAAAAAGTTTTTAACATGAGTTCTACATTTTTTTTAACAAGATGAAACAAATTTTACTTTTTTTTATAAAAATTGCATGACCTAACCGGGTAATCGAGTTTGGCTGAATTTTGACCGGGTCTGATGCATGACCCGAACCAATCCAATAACTAATTCATTGGATTCCAGATCAACCCGGTCAGGTCGGGGCATAAGTACCGTAATCCTTGGACTTGCACCCGAACTCTGGATTAATCCCATAGGCGACTCAAAGAGTTGAACCCGTGGGGATACCGGGGGTTCTGATTCGCCTCAAATAGGTAATTATGATCAGTTTTCAAAAAACTCATATATGAACCTTAGGTTAACCAAACTACAAAACCTAGTAGTTTGTGCTGATAGCCTAAGTCGTATTAATCATATATCGTAAATCATACTTTAAACTAAAGTCTCGTATCTTGCAAAATTAGGCCACATTAGAAATAATGGGAATGGTATAATTAAGGAAGAGTATAGAAAATAAATTTGAAGGTGATAATGATCTCATTTTTTTTTTATCTAGATTCTTATTAGATTTTATAACTTCTGCAATATTAACTTATCGTAACCTTATGATGATAATCATTATCAACAAACCAAGATCCATTATAACAAATCATAAAGGACTATTAACAGAAAGGTCGAGACATATTTGTTTTCATAGCAGCGGAATAAATTCGATCTTTTTTTTTGGTATGCGATCTTCCTTTGTCAAATAGCTCTTATCCTTACTTTAATATAATTTTCTCCTTTGGGATATGCGATCTTCCTTGATCAAATAACTTTAATCCTTATTTTTTTAGTATGATTTTCTCCTTAGGAATATGCAATCTTCACTAATCAAATAGCTCTGATCCTTATTCTTAGTGTATTGTCTCTCTCTTGACGGGAAAAAAGAAACTAAGATTTCTATTTGAAATATTAGGGACCATAACCCTTTATAGTGTTTTTTTATTGTTGGGCTAGTAAGTCTCATTATACTAGTTAGCCCAACACTGATCTAATCTATTTAGGCATATTTATTTGATCATTTTAATTTACGGAGTATACATATTAAATAGAATTATATAATTATTAATATAATATGTCGCCCACAAGCACGTTAGGAAATATAATTTCCTAACAATAACCTCATAATTTTTATTATAATATTAAAAAATAATGACTTTTTACGAGTTTTTGATTAAAAGTTTGGGATAGGTTATATTTACTACCTATTTTTTTTTACTACCTCTTACTACCAAATCTTAACTGTTGATTTCCGAATTTATTGGGTTATATTTATTAATTAATTATTAATTTACAATAAATTATAACCGTTAGATTGACATAAATCAACAATTAAAATTTAGTAGTAAAAGGTAATAAGAAAAATAGGTACTAAATATAAACTTTCCCTTAAAGTTTTGTGATGAAAAGTTAGCATCTATTCTTTTGAAAAGATAACTAAACATTACGCACACATGTGTATTGTCATAAAAAGTTGTAGAGAATGAATGTGATAAGAGAATAAGAGTGGACAAAAGATATATAAGTTAAGGGTTTTTTTTTCTGCGGTTACTGCAGATAAGTTATCTGCAGTAAGTCCAATACGATGCTATTTTGGGATAGAAATCATTATATTTTTGAGATTTTAATTTATTTTAGGGTTATAAGAGTCTTTATATTTATAATTTTTTAAAATTTAAATACCAAAATGACGTCGTTTTGGAAATAAATGTAGATAACTTATCTGTATTAACTTAAGATATTAGTTACTTTATTTTAAATCAATAAATGTTGTTTCTCACTTAATTTCATAATCAACTTGTTTCTCATTTAATTTAACTTGTTTCTCACTAGCTTACAATTTCAGGTCACTGTACATGAAGTCAATATCATCATATTATTGACAAAAAAAAAAAATGCCATTAATGCAAGGCTCATGCTAGTAACATAAACAAATGTTCGTTAATTATGGAGAAGTGCTACCTGCTGCTTAAAAAAAAAAAAATATGTGTTAAGGTGAATGCTTCTTGCATAATTGGATTCGGTCAGTACAGTTATTTGAGATTATAGTGATCAAATACAATAAATTGATCCCTATAGATTAATTTGGGGATATTTTATGGCATGAATAATCTATGATGTGAAACGGAGTAGGTTTTGGTCGTTAATCATACAATACGAGAATAAAATGTCATATTATAGTTTATGAAATTAGATCTACATGTGAGTGAACTTCACATGAACTCAATGATTGACACAAAATGTTTATATGAAAATGTTTCATATAATATGTTTCGATTTTTGGCCTTTTGGTATATACAAAGGAGTTATAGTTATAACATTTTTTTTTACAACCTCTTACCACTATATCTTATCACCGTTGATTTCCGTCAATCAACGATTATCATTTTAGCAAATTAAACTCATTAATTAATTATTAATTCACAATAAATGATAACCGTTGATTTGCGGAAATCAACGGTAATAAGGTATAGTTGTAAGAGGTTGTAAAAAAAAGTTGTAACTATAACCTTCCTCGTTAATAAGAGTGACCAATAATTCACAATAAATTATAACTATTAGATTGAAGAAAATCAATGGTGATTAAGTTAGTTGTAAAAGTGATAAATTTTATTGGTGATAAATATATCCTTCCACTGTCCGTAAGCCTAAAAGATGATTCTAGTAATTTTTTTAATTAACAATACATAAAACAGAGATAAAATACAAGAATAAATTATCTTTATTATATTTTAATATAAAAAAATAATACCCATGATATTATATGGGATTCATCTCTTATTTTATATTCACATAAAAAGACTTTATTTTATATTCACATAAAAAGACTTGTCTCTTTTTTTTTTTGTTTAATTACTTTTATAATATAAAATAAAAGCCCTTTAATAAAATTACAAAGTGTCATGAGTTTAGCATATGTAATCGGGTGGTTTCAATTTTGCTTTTAATCATGTTCATTTTCTTAAAATATTTGTGAATATAAAGTTATTAATTTCATTAATAAATTTTGTGAGAGCAAATTTCTCCCTCTTAAAAAAGTCAGGAAATAAAACACGCATGAACCGAAATACAGGGAAAATCATGTTTTTAGCCTTTGGAATATCCGAACATTTATGGGTGATGTCAGAAAAAAAAGGCCCGGTAGTACTTTTAAGATCCGTGACGCAAGAAAACGACCCCAAATTGCAGGTTAGAACCTCAGATTTTGAAGATCCATGCCAAGGGAATAATGATAACCGGGTACATTCTTTTTCTCTAAATAACATCACTAATATTTAATATTTTGTACTTTTCTACTATTTAAGTGGTAATATTTTGACCCGTTTGATTAAATTTTTAAATTTTAATTGCGTTGATTATTATTTGTATTTTCATTAGAATCACCACAATTGTCGTTCTTTTTTGGTATAAATGTCATCGTACTCTTATTTTAAATATTTGTTACTAATCTAATCTTTAATAATTAAAATACTGCTAATTTAATATTTTAATCAAGAAAAATGTTATTTAAATAGTAATTAAATCAAAGTTAATTTATACTTGTTATCTCAATTCAACCAAAAAAGTATCAATTCGATAATGCTTCCTATAATTAAAAAAATAAATTGCTTACCAAACAAAAAGTAATAATATAGAAAATAAAATAAGAATATTTATATCTTTATGAAACTAAAATAAAAATGGTTTTAAGAAAAAACAAATGAAAAGAAAGTTCTTCTTTTAAGATATGTAAATCGATTTATCGATACCGCTTTATAATTAGTTTGATTCATAATGAATCCAGAATAAGATTTTAAACTCTTTTTTATTAGAGAAAATCAAATATATACTTTTATTTTATTTACTCAACTCCCGTGTACTCGATAAACTACTTAGTACGGATGTCAAAACGGATTGACACGACACAAATATATCAACACAAACACGACACGAATTTTTTGTGGGTTGACACGAGACAACACAAATAACACGCAAAATAGGGGTCAAAACAGTAATTGACTATTTTTTTAAAAAAAACAATAGAAATTAAAAATAATTAAAAAAATAGGGGACAACACAAATATAAATACATCAACATGAACTCGACACAAATTTTTTACGTATTATTTTTCCCAACACAAATACCACACAAATTTTTTTCAAGTTAACCAAAACATTAATTTTCATGTCGTAAATCAATCTGCATATCAAAACCTATATTGAGAAAGTTTATCCCACCTGAATTCGACGTATAAGCGCAATGGACCCACCTATGTTGTCGTCGTCGTCGTGTGACCCAAAAAATAGTCCAACATTATGTGCTTCCATCTTTCCCACAGTATTGTTTTCAAGAAAGTTTAAAAAACACCTGAATAAAATAATAATAAAATTTGAAGACGAACAAGATCGAGACACGTGGTGGACTCGTGCACTACAATGGGAACACGTGCAACACATGCCACTCACAACTGACTATGAAATCTAGACAACAAAGACCCACGCGCACCACATTTCTGAGTTCTGTCTCTGACTTCTGACCAGTCACACCACCAGACTGCCACAGACTCAAAAGTTACCTTGAGTTGCCTTTTTTAATAAACACTCCTAATATTAAAATTTAAAAACAATACAATATTAAGTTTTGAGGCGATACAAATATACAATACCTATTATTTCAAAAATATATATATATATATATATATATACAATACCTACCATCTTCATTTGATGTTAATAATTTATTCAGAAGTGAACTCATTTTATTTCCAAAAAAAAGAAGTGAACTCGTTTTTTTACTTTACTGATTTTTTTTTAACTAAAATTCTATGAGAAAGTAGATATTCCACAAATGATCTACTAAATTTTAAAAGAATAATCAATGGGAGATAATTTCCATTTTACTGGAAAATGTTACAACAGACGCGTTCATCTCCATTCTTTATATTTCTTATAAGGGGGTTTTTTTTCTCATGTTGCATGAAAAATAAACCCTTCCTACACTCACCATAAAAAAGTGTGTCACTCATTTTTTTTTAAATAGGTGGGTCCCACACTTGATGTATCTATGACATGAGATTTGAAATCTCCTACAACATAAGATTTATTTTTCCCTAAGGAAAAAGTATTTTGCAATTTAAGGGATACATGTTCATGTTATGTGAAATTATTATGTTTTGGTGGTTTTTTATTTTCTTTCTCTTTCAAAACTCTCACTTTAGAATGACACTGTTACAAAACAGATACATAAGAATTCATTCTTGCTTGATATTTCTTTACCTCAATGAGGGGTCTTTTTATACAATAGGTTAGTAAAACTAATTGCTGATAACTAGGTAACTAATTCCTCTATTCAAATCTCTATACAATCAATTACTGCATACTAGTCTAACAAACTACAAACAGCTTAACAATACATAATTTTGAATTCAAATATATTTCAACACTCCCCCTCAAGTTGGTGCAAAGATATCAATCATGCCCAACTTGTCTATTGCTTCTTGAAATATTTTTGCAGGTCCGGCTTTGGTAAGAACATCAGCAAGTTGTTTTTCAGACTTAATAAATGGGAAACGGATTATATCTTCATCAAGCTTTTCCTTTATAAAATGCCTGTCAATTTCAACATGTTTGGTCCTATCATGTTGAATGGGATTATGTGCAATTTGTATGGCAGCCTTGTTGTCACAGTGAAGGTTCATAGGTTGATCTTGAAACAAACCTAGATCTTGTAGAGTTCTTTTTATCCAAAGTAACTCGCATACTCCTTGTGCCATTCCTCTGTATTCAGCTTCTGCACTTGATCTAGCAACCACTTTTTGTTTCTTACTCTTCCAAGTAACCAGATTACCTTCCACAAATGTAAAATACCCTGATGTTGATTGCCTAGTCGTCTTATCTCCTGCCCAATCCGAATCACAAAATCCTTCAATGTGAGATGTGCTGTTTTTTCTGAACAATAATCCTCTTCCAACATTTCCTTTTAAATATTTCAGAATGCGCAACACCGCATCCATATGATCAACACTTGGGGAATGCATAAACCTACTTACCACACTTACTGCATAAGCAATATCAGGACGAGTGTGAGACAAATAGATAAATCTTCCCACTAATCTCTGGTATCTCCCAATATCAGTAGCTATTTGGTCAGGATATATTACAAGCCTGTGATACAATTACATAGGAGTTTCAGATGGCTTTCAATCTAACATTCCGGTTTCTGTTAATAGATCTAGGATGTACTTTCTTTGAGAGAGAGAAATCCCCTGTTTCGATCTTGAGATCTCAATTCCTAGAAAGTATTTGAGCTCTCCCAGGCTTTTCATTTCAAATTCAGTGCTCAAGCATTCTTCTAATTTTTTTATTTCTTCTAAATCATCTCCAGTAATCACCATATCATCCACATACACAATTAGAGCAGTGATTTTCCCTCTTTGTCGCTTTATAAATAAGGTATGGTCAGCATTACTTTGATTATACCCGAATTTCTTCATAGCTGATGAAAATCTCCCAAACCATGCTCTTGGAGACTGTTTAAGACCATACAATGCCTTTTTTAACTTGCATACCTTTGTTATGGGGTTGGATTGTGTCTTAACACTAGGTGGTGCATCCATATACACTTCTTCCTTGAGATCTCCATTTAGAAAGACGTTCTTCACATCAAATTGTTTGAGTGGCCAATCCCTATTTGCTGCAAGAGAAAGAAGAATTTGGATTGTATTCAGCTTGGCTACAGGTGCGAACGTGTCTTGGTAGTCAATGCCATATTTTTGGTTGAATCCCTTGGCTACTAACCGTGCCTTAAACCTGTCAATGCTTCCATCAGCTTTCACTTTTACGGTATACACCCATTTGCAACCAATGGTTCTCTTGCCTTCGGGTAGAGGAACAAGCTCCCATGTTAAATTTTTCTGCAAAGCTTCTAACTCAATGTTCATGGCTTCTTTCCACCTGGGGTCTTCAAGTGCTTCCTGTACATTGTTAGGAATGCATACAGTAGATAATTGATTCACTGTTAGAGCATATGAATTAGATAACCTGTGAGTTGATACATAATTGTTAATAGGGTATTTGGCCTTTGCTTGTAAATCTGGTTCATAACTTTCCTAGGAATTCCTTTGGTTGATCTTACAGAATGCCGTATAGAAGGAAGAATAGGTGGTTCAGGTTCAGAATTTACCTCAGTGGAATGTGGTTCAGATTCAGAGTTTACCTCAAGATTGGGATCAAGGTGTTGCTCAAGAGTATGATGTTGTTCCGGAACATCTCTTGATGATGAATCAGTGTTTGGAGTTAGATGTGGACTTCCTGTTTCTGAATGCATGATATTGTCTATTGCCTCATAAGTGTTTTCAGCTGTATCAGAGTTAGAATTAAAATCTACAGAGACTTCTCCTCCAATTGGTTCATAAGGTGTCTCCCCCTGAGGAGAAGAATCTAGTACTCCCCCTGAAAAAAAAGGCTTCCATTCATGAAAAGTAACATCCAAAGTGACATGTAGTTTATGGAGAATAGGATCAAAACATCGGTATCCTTTTTGGGAATCCGAATATCCAACAAAGACACATTTAGTAGCACATGGGTCCAACTTGTGACGTAATGGTTTAGGAGTATGGACATAGGCACAACATCCAAAGATTCGTGGTTCCAAATTTGAAACATGCGGGATAGAAAAATAGGATTCAAGTGTTTGTTGAGGGGTTTTGAAACCAAGGACATTAGAAGGTGTTCTATTGATTAGATAGGCAGCAGAGAGGACTGCCTCTCCCCAAAAACGTTTGGGAACATGCATTCCGAAAAGGGAAGCTCGAACAACTTCTAATAAGTGCCTATTTTTCCTTTCAGCTAGACCATTCTGTTGCGGGGTATACGTACAGGATGTTTGATGTTTGATGCCTCTATCAACCAAAAAGGAGGTAAATGTATGGTTGGTATATTCTGTCCCGTTATCTGTTTGTAGAATCTGAATATGAGAGTTATACTGAGTGAGGATTAAAGAGTGGAAGCGTTTAAAAGCATTAAAAACTTCACTTTTGGTTTTCAGAATACATACCCAAGTCATACGAGTACACTCATCAATAAACGTTACAAAATACCGTGCAAGAGATAAAGACGGTTCCCGAGAGGGACCCCAAACATCAGAATGAATCACTTGAAATGGAATACTGCTTTTATTTATACTTGGAAGATAAGAGACACGATGGCTTTTGGCCAATTCACATGTGTTACATTTAAAATCAGCCTTATTCAAATGGGAAAACATTTGGGGAAACAACTTTTCTAAATATGTAAAAGATGGATGTCCTAATCTATTATGCCACAACCAAACATAGGAAAAAGCTTTATTAGCAGCAGTAGTATTGAAAGACTTGACAGCGGAGACACAAACATGATTCAAATCCAGAAAATAAAGCTTTCCACGTCTAACACCATAACCAATTGTCATCAGAGTTGAGATGTCCTGAAACAAGCAAAAATCAGGCCAAAAAATAACAGTACAGTTCAAGGATGCAGTAATTCGCGAAACAGATAAGAGGTTAAATTCTAAGGAGGGAACCACCAATACAGAATCCAGGAATAAATGGGGCGATAAGGAAATGGATCCTTGGCCAGTGATGGGAGAAGTCTCCCCATTTGCTGTGGAGATACAAGGCAAAATGCAAGGTTCACAATTATGTAAATCAGAAGAATCTCTAATCATATGATCTGAAGCACCAGTGTCAATTACCCAAGTATGATTTCTAGTAAATGTAGATAAAGCAAGAGTGTTACCAATATGTCCCTGATGTGCAACGTGAGCAGCAGGTGAGGCAGGGATTACAACCGAAGCAGCAGCGGCAGCATCAGGTCTGGTGGCAGGGGCAGGGGCAGGAGCTTTCCGGCGCGGTTGCTTATTGAAATCCCACCATTCGGGATAACCAATGATCTCAAAACATCTTTGCTTGGAGTGACCACTAGCCCCACAGTGAGTGCAAGTAAATTGAGGCATTTTTCCAGAGGAAGATAAGGATGACTTACGTGGTTTCAAAGGACCAGAAGGACGAGTCAGCAATGCATTGGAGTCAGGGGAGGGACGAGCAGAATCCAAGGTGTTCCTTTGATTTATTTCACGGCGAACAAAGGCATACGATCCTTCCAAGTCCAGCTTCGGTTCCTTGCGAAGGATTTCTCCTCGGAGGTTGTCAAATTCGGAGTCCAATCCACTGAGAAAAATGTGGACTCTGAGGCGAACCATGGCAGAATGAAGGTGGACAACTCCGTCGACGGTGGATGCCTGAGATGCCGTGCGGTGATCAATTTCTTGAAAAATTGCAAGAAGATCATTGTAATATGTGGCCAACGGACGCCCTTGTTGCTTCATCGTGAATGATTTTTGATTCAGTTCGAAGAGCACCGTTTCGTCAGACCCGTCATAGTAGGTACGCTTGCAAGCCTCCCATATCTCTGATGCTGTATCCAAACGGAGAAACCGAGGCATGAGGGAAGGACTCATGGAACCAATGAGCCAACTCTTAACCTTCTTGTTCTCTGTGACCCAAGAGTCGAAAGCAGGATCAGTGGAGGGGGTTTCGATTTGGTTCCGGTGAGGAAACCGGTTTTGTTTCTGGCACCGATCCTCATGTCCATCAGTTGGGACCATATGGGGTAGTTGGATTCATCTAGGATGATGGAAACAGGGAAGGACGATGAATCTTGATGGATGATTATGGGTGATGGGTTGCTGATGGCAACGTTTCGTTCAGGGGATGAGGGATTCGATTGTGGGGATGAGGGATTTGATTCGGGTGTTTCCATTTGTAATGAAGAAAAGGGACAATAAATGGTGGGTTTGATGAACATTAATGGGATTTGGAAGAAAAAAACGGAAAAGGGAACTAATTTCTGAAACGGAAGAAAAGGGAACTAATTGGTGAAACGGAAAAAAAAAAAACGGAAGAAAAGGGAATAATAATGGATTAAAACGGAAAGGGAACTAATTGCTGAAACGGAAGAAGAAAAAATAAAACGGAAGAAAAGGGAAAGTAATGGATTTTTTTTCAGAAGTTATTTAGAACCAGGCTCTGATACCATGTTACAAAACAGATACATAAGAATTCATTCTTGCTTGATATTTCTTTACCTCAATGAGGGGTCTTTTTATACAATAGGTTAGTAAAACTAATTGCTGATAACTAGGTAACTAATTCCTCTATTCAAATCTCTATACAATCAATTACTGCATACTAGTCTAACAAACTACAAACAGCCTAACAATACATAATTTTGAATTCAAATATATTTCAACAGACACAAATTTGTGTATGACAAATATTTTTCTCTTATTATAATAAATTATATTATTTTGGCCAAAAAAACCTTCATGCGTGTATTCTATAGAAAGTGACACAGAAAGAAGAATACGAATGAAATTGAAATTCAATTGGAATTTGGATCCTCTAATTATTTTAGAATATTAAAATACGAAGAGAATTTTTATTTTTTTTAAATGCAGGGATGCACCATTGCCAACCAATATCATATTTAAATCTTGTCTGAGTATCTATTTATGGTCTATCATACTGTCCCATTGCATCCTTTTGGTATATTGGAAACTTTCTCAAATTAAAATAAGCACGGTTCAGTGCTGTGGATGCACCTGTTCACTGATAAGTGCAACTGTTCGGTGCCATATGCACCATTTATGTTTTTTTGGAGTCAAATGAGTCAAAAGATTGTGTTTTTTTTTTTTTTTTTTTTTTGCTAATCAACACATCTACCGTATGCGCCCTGCAAAATATCAACCCATAAAACCAATCAAGGGAAGTGTTTCACTTTTGATGGAATATTTTAGTTTCCAATTCCATAACTCCCTGGACTTGAATTGGCATGACCCATTCATGTTCAGTAAAAAAAGGTCTTAGCATAATTCAAAGAATAGGTTTCATCTAGGATGTGCATGGGTCGAATCGAACCAGATTTTTTGAAAAACCGAATCGAATTGGTTTAAATGGTTCGGTTCGAGAGTGGTTCGGTTCGGTCCAAAACTGGTTCGGTTCGAAAGTTGTTCAGTTAGATTCGAAAGTGGTTCGGTTCGGTTCGGAACCGGTTCGGGTCGACCCTCTTCTGAAAAGAAAAAAAATTTAAACTTTAAAAAATTAAGTTATAAAAATTAATTTGGTTTGGTTTGAAAATGGTTTCTCTCTCTTAAACCGGTTCTAAACTTTTTAACATTCTCCCTTCTTTAAAAACCGGTTTGGATGAAGAACTAGTTTTTTAAAATTAGTTATTTTATGGAGCGGTTCGGTTTGTAATAAAAAATTTCATCCTTAGATCAAAACATGCCAATTTGTCCTCATCTTCAAAGTAAGGCAGGTATATTAAAAATTTGTTGATTGTAGTAAGGAGTTTGGGCTCCATGGTTTGAAGAGTTTTGTTGTGGGAGTCCTATTCTTACCATTATATAATCAAATTGAGTGCACATTATTCCCAACTAATATTGGCCTTTATCCAATTCCAATATTATTTGTCAAATGCTATATATGCTATGCATAATCTTGGATTATAACTAATAGTTTTAACTTCAAAGGTTATCTTAAACCATGTCAATGGTGTAAAAACTACAATATCGAAACCACTCTTTTTTTTCTTCTTATATAAACAGCACCGTTAACCTCAAAGGCCTTTTTCTCTCTTCTTTTGTTAACCCATAAAATTATGCGTATTATTGACATTAGATGACACGCAGAGAGGTAGGTAATGAAAAGTACCCCAACATTGTAGGCAGTATTGAACCATAAAAAATAGTATGTTATTGGCTCGAGATGACACGCTGATGTAGCTAATGAAAAATACTCTCATACTGCACGCATGATTGAACCATAATTTCAATTAAACACTTCTTTATCTACTTTAGTGTAAAACTTTTCAACTATGTACACGTACCTCAATACGCACTATTTGTTCCATTTTATTTCAACATTTTCTTATCATAATTTATTTATTTGAATAATTAATTTTCAACTGGTCTCAACATTTATATAAATTATAAAATTCTAAGTAAGGTTGACAACGAGCCCAGTAATCTAAACTTATTATTCCTTTAGTTTGATAATAATAATAATAATATAAATTA
The DNA here is from genome assembly GCA_032173675.1 of Gastrolobium villosum. Classification (NCBI taxonomy): domain Eukaryota; kingdom Viridiplantae; phylum Streptophyta; class Magnoliopsida; order Fabales; family Fabaceae; genus Gastrolobium; species Gastrolobium villosum. The sequence goes on along the minus strand of JAVKPL010007080.1, from coordinate 157,109 downwards.
ATATTTGGTTTTATTTTTTGTCAGACTAAAATATTTTGTAATAAAGTATATACAAAATAATTTTAATAAAGTTACACATTCAAGACTATCTCATTAAGCTACAAAGCTCAATTAATACAAGATTTTATATTAATTAATTAAAATTAAATAATTCGTAAATTTTACTGTGAGTTGAACTTTATTCAAAGATGTGAGCTTAAGAACTTAATATACCTCTCAACTTAATAATTATAAATCCTAATTTCAAGTGATAATTAGATCACATATAAGATTGTAAATGAATTAGGCAACCTATTAGAAGCCTACAATTCAATTTTTGTCAGGTCAAACATGAGATAATATATTGTTTAAAAAATAAACCACCGGTGTTCTTTTATATGACATAATATCAACTTACATCTAATTATTTTATTTATTTTAAAATAAATAAAATAATTATTTAAATATTTTGATCTAATAAAAAATAATATTTTATATTTTTTTTTAAATTCTTGAAAAGTGTTGAATGCTTGATAGGCTTAATTAAATACACTAATAGAGTTAAGTTAGGCCTTTAGTTTTTTAAATATAGATAAAATCAGACTTATAAATTTAGGCCACACCATGCTAATATGTTAGTCTAAACTAAAAATATTTTAAATATGTATGGTGTATTTAAATCGAAGTCTATCTTAGTCTATCTCGTTGACATCCCTAATCACATCTAAATAATATAAGAAAGGGAAAAAAATTAAGGGTTTTCATTTCCTCCTTTAACATAACACAATAAACTTTCGTACGCACATAACATTTTGTGGAGCCCACACATTTAAAAAAAAAATATGGCACGCAAAATGAATCTCTATAACATTACACAATCACTTTTCCTACAACATAATAAACATAAAACCCAAAAACTAAATCATAAAAACTATTTTTTGCAAAACAATTTCACCTAACGCACATGGATAAATTCTTGATAGGTATTGAATGTTTGATACACTTAAACACGCTAATAGACTTAATTATGCTATTCTTTTTATTTTAAAAATATAAGTTGGGTTAAGTATATAATTAAACTCACAGTAAGCTGTTTATCAAAAAAGAAAAGAAAACTCACACTAAGCTAATAGGCCACTTTAGGCTAAAAATATTTTACATATTTGTGGTTTATGTGGACCAAAATCTAGCTTCATCTACCTTATTTACTCCCATAATCTAATATAAGAAAGGGAAAAAAAATAAACTATACAAAATATTTTTTGCAAAATAATTTCACCGAATTCACATGGGCAAATTCACCGCACATTTTATCAAATAAATATTGGGTTTATCATCTATTATTTAACATGAGCATAAAAAATTTTCTGCACACAACATTTTGTGGGACCCGCAGCAAAAAAAAACTCCAGCACGCAAAATGAATCTCTATAACATAACACAATCACTTTTCCTACAACATAACTCTTATAAACCCGATAAACATTATGCTAATATTTTAATAAATCCAATTATGTTTTTTTTTTTGGTGAAACAATTATGTTATTTTATCTTGACTAGTTTTAACAGTTATTCTTTAACTTATTTTTTAGTTTATATTAGATAATAACTTTATTCTAAGATTATGATCAACTATCAAATAAATATTTAAAATACCTATAAGTACACAAAAAGTAAAATATAAGTTTACATGTTTTTATGGAGAAGATTTCTGGCGCTCCTGGATCACCAATTTCTTAGTGGTCCATATTAATGAGGAGGTGACAATTATTTAAGAGAAAAAAATAATAATTTATACAAGTGTCATTCACTCCATGGAAGGAGGGGCATGAGCAGTGAGCACTATAATTTTTTCCGTTTTTATCACATCAATTTCAATTTTAATATCTACAAATACATAATTCTATACTTACCCATAGAGCTGTCAAAACAGCCCCCAGCCCACGGGCTAGCCCCCACAACCCCAATTTTTAGCCCTTCTTTTTTCAGCCCACTTATAAGAGGGTTATTTTTTGCCCTAGCCCCATTAACCCTCATTTTTGTTGGGTTAGGGTGGGGTTAACCATGGGCCAGCCCACTTTTTTTTTTCTTCCTAAACCCTTTTCTCATTTCTCTCTCTTGTTGTTTCTTCTTCCGATCACCCGGTTTTTCTTCTTCGCAGTTGATATTTCTGGGCATTTCAATTTTTTAGAGATTAATCATTAATTAAGGTATGTATTTTCAATAGTTATTTACTGGATATAAACTTACTGCAAAGTAATGTTCTCTTCTTTTGGTAAAGGTTGTTTCCTCAACAAACCAATGTCTGCCAAATTGCAAGAATACTGAGTTGCTTGCTGTCCATTTTATTTTACTTTTGCAATTGCATGCTATAACAATCTTCATGGATCTATGGCAGTATAAATTAATGAAAATGCAACTAAGAACATGTAATTCATTCATAATCCATATATAAAATGGAACTCGACCTGTCCTCCTCTTATTCTCCTTCAAGCCTTTTTCTTTTCATTTTTTAGCTTCTAAATTATCTTGATTGATTTTTGTAATTGGAGTTTAGAACTATCTTCACATTTATCATTTCATTTTCTTACTGTTTTTTAAAAGTATCTCCAAATGGTTGTAATAATGGCTTTGCATGGTAGTTTTTGTCATAATATAGAGTTGGCAAATCAGCAAAGAGCACTAGTTTTTAAAGTGGAATTTTAAAAACAATATTTTTTAATGTGGCCCGCGGGCTGGCCCTAACCCGTTGGGTTATATGAATTTTTGGTCCGTGCGGGCTGGTTAATATGTGGGCTGTTTGACCCTGTGGGCTTTTTGGCCCTGGCCCGCGCGGGCTAGGGCCTAACGGGCCGGGGTGGCCCATTTTGACAGCTCTACTTACCCACCCTGTTACCAAACTAATTTTTGTATTGTTAAAAATAATATAGGAGGAAAGACGGGGTGAAGTTGGCGGAAGAAAATTGTGAATTTTCAATTTTATTTGTATGTATAAAGTGTAGGGTAAAGTGTGTGTCATTTTAAAGGACGTAAAGTTGTATCATTTTAAAAGTGAGAAATAGATAGATAAAAGAGAAAAGAGAATTGATAAAAATAATAAAAGTGTGATCCCACTTCTTTATAAGAATGAAATGATATAAATTATGTCATTTAAAAAAATGATAAATATTTTTCTCAAATTGTATTAACGAAATGCAGTGTTTCATAGTTGATTGCAACAGGTACTGTTGGACAATAGAATGCGCTTATAGATCCTCGAACAATGCAATCACTGAATGGTAAAAATCAAACGGAAAAAAAGGAAAAGCCTGCTGTACGAATTGGATAGGGCGACACAGCTTGCACTGAGCCAAACAACCACCAATCTCTTCTTTTTTTCTTTTTTTATTAATGATCATTTAATCTGTCACAATTCTAGGTAGTTAAAATTAAATTTTTACCTAAAAGTAAAAGGGAATAAAAAATTATAAAACATAAAATTATAAGGGAAAAAAATCATAAAATAAATAAACGCATTTGAGATTTTGATGAAAAAAAAATTCATAAAAATACAATTTTAAAATTAGTTTTTAACTGTCATGTGTTAACCTTTTTTTTCGGCTTATTTTTTGTTAGCTGTTAACATCATCGTACAAATTGGTATTTGGATAAACAAAGGTCAAGGCTTGAAGGAGGACGATTGAAAATTTCACTAAAATGGGGAAAACAGTGATAATTGGACATAATCTGTCCTATAGTATATTTTGCCTAAACAATGTTATTCATAGTACTCCAATTTGACAACTTTTAGAAAGACATTAATTCATAGATATCACATTTTATTGCTTGCATATCAAATTACAAAATGTTTTAAGATATATAAAATTATTAATGTAGTCTCATTTAACATTTTAAATTCTTTATATAGTATCAGAGTCTCACCGAATGAATTCTCGTGTGAGTAATCTCACCCAACAACTTTTATTTTTTTGATTATATTGGTTCTTTATAAAATGATTAAATAATTGTTGGAACGATAAGTATTTCTTTTATCTGCTTAATTGAATTAAAAATTATGATATAAATATTAAATGGCTACTTGCTCTAGAACCATATCTCAAATTAAGTTTCGTAGAAAATTTTAATTTTAAGGTTGAGTTCTACCTACATTATTTTGCCCGTATTCTAGTACAAAAATTAGATGAAATAAGATTAAACGAGAAGGGTGACCTGAAATAGGAAAATTTATTAGATGTCCCTTTCCTCTGTCTTCATTCTTCCTCTCTTTTTCTTCTCTCATCTTTCTTCTCGTTTCTCTCTTTCAGGCTCCAATGAATATTCTCTCCTAAAATAGAGAGCCATACAACTAGAACATGTATTTTCTTAAATATTTGGCAAAGTTGTTGTGACGTATATAATTGAGTAAATAATAATTAAACATGCTTATATATATACATATATATTTCTTTTTATTTCGATTTTAATTATTTCTTTGAGGTGAGTCGGCCTCCACATATTTCCGCAAATTTCAATTCTTTAGGTTGGATATCAAGCTAATCCTAAGTTAGGGCTTAATCATACTTAAACTTTTTGTCCCTGTTAAGGAAATGTATTTAATGTAAATCGAACTCAAATTCCCTCTCCACCTATTCAACATGTGTTGTCAATTGAACTATTATAAAAAGTTATAATAAAATTTAATTTCATGTATATTCCGAACCACATAAAAAATGCATATATGTTTATCAAAAATAAAAAATAAAAATGCATATATATTTTGTGGGTATGAATTATCTCATTTAAATTTTATATGATTTTATCATATAAAATTTGGGCTTTATACTTCTCCTGGAGAAGTATTATTTCTTATTTAGGGAGCGTTTGGTAGAGAAAATATAATTTTTTACTAGGAAAATGCAATTACCAATAATATGATAGGAAAGTGAGTTTGGTAGGAAAATTAAAAAAAGTTGTTTGGTTGGTCAAAATTCTACCAGGGAAATTGGAGTAAATTTTGTGAGTCTTTGTTTGATTGAAGGTGAAATAATGATAGGTAAATGTGTTAAAATATCAAAAATGATCCTTGATATTTTAGAGATGTAAACATGTGTACTTAGAAGAGGGTAATATGATAACACTCTTCATTCACCTTTTTGCATTTTAGCAAATTTTCTAGAAATACCACGTCTTACATGGTAAAGTTCTACCATGCTTTTGATTTTGCACATACTTGTGAAGGATGGAGAAAAGAGAAGCATAGCTAAATTTTTTTAATCTTTCTACCAATCAAAGCAATCATAGAATGCCACTTCAAGATAGAGGGGGAACTAAATAAAAAACTTCAACCAAACGTCCCATTAGGAGATGTTTGGTTGAGGAGAAAATTTTTAAATACTAGGGAAATGGTTAGAAAGAGAGTTTGGTAGAAAAGTGTTAAAAAAGTTGTTTGGTTGAAAAAAAAATTACCAGGGAAATTAGGTAAGTTTTATAAAGTCTATGTTTGGTTTGAGATAAAATATAGATGGGAAAAATAAGTCGCAATTACGAAAATATCCTTATTTTTAAATTTTTTTGAATCACCAATGCCATTGTGGTTTGTTTCAGAATTATTTATGCCCATGTGGTTTTTTGTTTATCACATATGTCCCTTTAGTTTGTAAAAAGTAAAAAATCGCAGGGGCATATATGATAAAAAAACATACAATTTTACAAATCACAGGGGCATATGTGATAAAAAATCACGGGGCAGATGATTCTCAAGTAAATCATAGGAGCATTGACGAACTTTTCCCTATATCTTATTTAACATAAGAAAATCCACTCTTATGATGTTATTGACTCACTAAATAATATATAAGAATATGATATATTTGATTATCTTATCCTATTTCAGCTATCTTATAAAGCAAACATTTATAAAAGGATTTAATATATAATAATGAATGATTAACAAATATTAAAAAGTTTTATTAATATTAAAATCAAGAACTTCAAAACAACAAAACATTGTTTGAATGGTAAAAATATATATAATATGCAAAAAAAAAATTATCAAATAAAAGTGTAAAATATGAACAAATCACAATTTTTTTTTAAATCAAACACAATAAATTCATAACTCTTATTAAGTTTTTCAAAGTACACTAAAGTTTTATGAAAGAGTGAAAGATGAGGGAAAACCAAAAAATAAAAAAGAGAAAATTTCGTTTTCACCCTTGGTTTAATAGTGTATCATTTAACCTCTTATGGTTAAATAAGTTTATCATTTAACCATCCGTGATTTCAAACATTTACTTCCACCCATCGTAGTAATAAAAATATATCACTTAGACCTTGACAGTCTTATAAATATAAAATTATTTATTTTTTAAATTTATTTTATATAATTATGATATTATTAAATAAACTTTTAATAAAAATAATTATTAACGATTATATTTAAAAATATTCAAAGTTATTTATTTTGAAATTATTTTAAAAATCATCTTAAAATTTTTGTTATGTAAAAAATATATTTAAAATTAAGAATATTATTCAAGATAAAGTAAAGACGTATTAGTTAAATAAATTATTTATTTTATTTAAATATTATAACAATATCAAATAAAATAAAAGAATATTTGATTTAAATTTCTTTTTATAACAGATTTAAATTTATTTTTACCATAAAAATATAAGACCACAAGATTTAAATGCATATCATCTAATGAATTTAATTCATATAAAATTAAATAAATTATTATTTTTTATCGTGAATGAAATGCGTATATGATAGATATATATATATATATATATATATATATATATATACTTGAATGTTTCAACATTGAATGTAGATAAGTTATGTATATTACTCCTAAAATGACGTTGTTTTGAATTTAAAAATTAAAAAATTATAATGAAAAAGATTATTATAACCCTGAAATAAGTTATAGTTACAAAAATATATTGATTTTTGCCTCAAAACGACGTCGTTTTGGGCTCAATGTAATTAAGTTATCTATATTAATAATAGAAAAAGCGAACTATATATATATGTGTGTGTGTATGTGTGCGCAATGTGCGTGTATACTTGAGTGTGTGTATGTAAAATACAACAAGGAATTTAAGTGATATATTTTTATATTCAAAATGACACAATGAATATATGTGATGGGTAAAGTGTGTGTAATTTTAAATGATGTAAAGTTGTGTCATTTTAAGAGTGGGAAAGAGATAGATAAAGGAGGAGATAGAGTTGACAAAAAAATAAAGATGTGGGTCTCACCTCTTTGTGAGAGTGAAAGGATATAAGTTGTGTCATTTAAAAGGATAAACACTTTTACCATATGTGATACTTGAAATCTTAAATAATATATTTTTGTGATTACAATGAATCTAAATGACAATTTTGAAAGCATATAAGGTGATAAATCATGTAATCACATGCGTTGAAAATGAAGTTTTCTAACAACATGAGTTGAAAATGAAGTTATCCCAATGGAAAACTCGACTCCAACATTAAATATTTTACAATAAAAATTATAATCAATATATTTATTAAAAAGTTTACAATTAATTTTATGTGTGAGCCATTGGCTGAAATTTACATTTTCCTATTCTAATAATACAATATTCAACGAATTCAATCAGCCATATAAAATTATTGGTGTGACTAGGATAACAACAATGAACATAAATGGGAAGTGTGGCCCGATATGGTCCCAAATAATTACCCCACTAAGTAAAAAAGAAGAATAAAATCATCTCATTAATTTATTTCCAATTTTGATAGCAATAAATTGGTAAAAGAAGGAAAACCCAATCATTAGGTTTCCATGGAAGTCCACGTGGAATCAGTATCTAATCTGATTTATTCATTCATTCACAATAATGAGAAGTAATTTAAAAGAATCTCTTAGAAAGAATTTATTTATTTATTTTAAGCAAGGGATCCGGTTATTTTTAGGTTTGTTTGAAATTTAAAAGAATTGACAAGACTTAATTTAAAAAAAAAACTTAATTATTATTAAAGGAACATTTTAATTACAACCTATTTTAATTTATAATATCTCACCATCAATTGTAACGGTTAATTTTTATCATTAACAATTATTATTTTTACAAACATTAATTAATTATTAATTCACAATAAATAATATATGTTATTGATGGGAAATAAATGATTAAAATATGATTATAGGAGCTTACGAATGAAAATAAGTTGTAAATATAACATTTTATTATTATTATTATTTACGAGCTTAGTGTTTATTATTTTAAAAGATATAGAGTTATATTATTTCATTTCAAGTGAGAAAAATACACAAATAATGAAAATTATGAAAGAGAAAATGAGTGATTTTTTTAAAATTTTAAATTTAAATAATAAATATTAGATTATATCTTTATCTCACTTAAAATAACACATTTGTATATTTTGGAGAGATATGATATTATGACAACCAAATAATGTTATTACCAATATTACGATCACATTTTAACCGTTGATTTTCGCCAATCAACGGTTATCATTTTTCAAATCAAACTCATTAATTAATTATTAATTCAAAATAAATAATAACCATTAATTGACGAAAATCAACATTTAAGATATCAAACTCATTAATTAATTATTAATTCGCAATGATAACCGTTATAACATTATTTGGTTTTTATAATATCCCATCCCTATTTTGAAATCACAAATATTTTTGTCATTGTTCATTTGAGAAAGAGAAACAAAAAATCACAATCCCTTGAAGGCACGAAGTGCTAGAATTTCTTGTCATTGAAGGTACCCCTCTTTTGTTGCTTGACCCTCAATCAAAGACCCATCTTTTCCGTTTTGCTTAGGCAACTTCACCACTGAAGCCCTAATCACCATATCCACAACCCCTTTTGGTTCCTTACTCTCCACCATTAACATGGGTGGCGAAACTGTTTTTCTTCCAGCCCCACCAACCCCATCCACCACCACCACCACAGTGAACCCACCACTACCAGCACCAGTGGCAGCATCATCATCATCACCATCACCATCAGCAGCACCTACCTCACTTGCTCCTGGGTTCAGGTTTCACCCAACTGACGAGGAGCTGGTTATTTATTACCTAAAGCGCAAGGTTTGTGGGAAAAACTTCCGATTTGATGCCATATCTGAGGTTGATATATACAGAAGCGAGCCCTGGGAACTAGCAGGTTACTCCCTTTTTCCTCAAATTTACAACCTTTTTGCTGTTTTGTCATGTAAAAATTGAAAATTTGCTGTTTTTTTTTTTTTTTTCTTGGGGGCTGGAGGGGTTATTTGGTTTTCTCAACTTCTTGACCTCAATGGGGGATTTCTGGTGATGGGTTTTCTTTTTATTGGTTGAAATTTCATGGGTCTTTAATTTTTAGTTTTTCTTGTTTTATTTTATTTTATTTTTGAATTTTTTGTTGTGTGCTTATGTTAATGGTGTTGGGTTGAATGTTTGTTTAGATAAATCAAGGTTGAAGACCAGGGACCAAGAATGGTATTTTTTCAGTGCATTGGACAAGAAATATGGGAATGGTGGGAGAATGAACAGGGCTACGAACAAAGGGTACTGGAAAGCCACTGGGAATGATCGCCCAGTTAGGCATGAACAAAGGACTGTGGGGTTGAAGAAAACATTGGTGTTTCATAGTGGCCGAGCTCCAGATGGTAAGAGGACTAATTGGGTCATGCATGAGTACAGGCTTGTTGAAGAAGAACTTGAGAGGGCTGGGAATGGATCCTCTCAGCCTCAGGTGAGATTATAGACTAATTTTAGAAATTGAAGTGTGAGATGAGCCTAAACTTTATGATTTTGTGCTGTATCCCGCCGCAACTAAGGGCCCTTCTCATTTTGATGTTGATAAAATAAGAAGCTTAGTTGTTTCATATGGTTCCTAAACTCAAAATTGTGTATATGACACTTGGATGCAGGAGTTTGAACTTTGTTCTTTAGTAAAAGTCGAAACAATAGTTTGCTATGTACTACAATATGGACATTGTTATTATATCACAATTGGTTAATCATTTTTGTTCATTTTTCATGCTGGATGGAGAAGGATGCTTATGTCTTGTGTAGAGTATTTCACAAAAATAACATAGGACCTCCAAATGGGCAACGATATGCACCCTTCATTGAAGAGGAGTGGGATGATGCATCAGGAATGATTCCTAGGGCAGAGCCTGTGGATGACGGTTCTGTTGCCCACCATCCACGCGTTGAAGGCAATGGTGGTGTTTTATGCATTGAAGGGAGAAATGATGTTGTACAGGTTTGTTCTTTCCAAGATTTTTTGGGTGTCTATTTAATCTTTGTTGTTAATGATTAATTTTGTGGATTCATCTGGGAATCAACTTATTGATACTTTACATTGAATTTGTGCATGACTATTGAATATTTATGGGAAAAAATGATTGGAAATACGATAGTATTTCAATGAATAATAAAAGTGATAACTTTGCTGAGGCATTGGGAAGCTTTGTTGGATTATTATTGTTATTTTTTCTTATTATTTTGTGCTTTCCTTGTTTAGTAGGATTCTTTAACCCCCTAATTCATTGCATTTTTTTTTGGTCTGAATGAATTTTTTCTTTTATAAAAAAATAGCAAAAATGATGACAGGAATAAACAAAACCCACTGGAAACACCATACAGCCAGGGCCAATTGGTGCCTAGATTATATGGTATACTTTAATGATTGTTTATGGCAACTAGCAATGGGATTGATAATATTTAATGATACAAACTGCAAGTTGTTGAATTTGGTAATGCTTTTTACTTTATAGTTGCTAAGACACCGTTATGGGTATGGTACCCAGGGTGGGATGATGGGAGAGAAACGAGCAAGTACTCATTTTAAATTAAATCGACATTTTGCTTGAAAAGGGTCAAAATGAAAGATCTTGAATTTGTGGGTGCATTTGTAGAAGCTAATCCCTGTTTGCTGGCATTCCTCTTTGCCTTGAAGGTGTGGCCCTTCCTAAGGCAAAGCCAGACATTGCCGTAGCATTTGTCAAAAGGCCATTCATTTAGTTGGGCGTGGTGCTGGCATCAATGCATTGACAATGAAGATGCTACAAAGTTCCAACAACAAATGGTCAAGATACGTTGACCTCAATCCTCAAATTGGCTATAGAAGATGAGTAGAGAGATCAATTTGGCTCTATTGGAGCCAATATCCGAATATGTTTTATAATGGCAGAAGTTCAAAGAGCAACCTTTCTAGAGGTCACCAAACCCAACACGAAGAGTCCTTATTGTGAGTTTGTGTCCAAGGGGACCTTAGCTTTCATGGGTTTTTTTGGCATTCAATTAGAGATAGCTTATGCTTTATTTAGTTCTTTGTATTACTGCTTATTGTTCTTACTGTAGTCCTAAATATACCGGGTTATTTCCTTGCTTCTGTTTATAGGCCTGTTAGTTAGCATTTGGTTAGTATCTGACCCAGATCTGAGTCAGGCTTCCGCTCTATAAATAGTGCTCCTCTGTATCTGTATGCGAGTGATGTGAATATATGAACACCATGGATCTCTTTTATCTCATTTTCTCTCCCTTTCTGACCAAACTCTGTTACATTCTCAGAAACTGTTGCAGTTTCTTTGTGAAGGTATACCTATATGGGAGGTAGGTTGTGTCTAGGAAATGAACTTTGAGGAAAAATTGCTCCTTGTGAGGGAGAAACATAATGAAAGATTTAAAACCATCCATATTAAGGATGCCACTGATTATTAGTTTGCAACTTGCTAGATAATGTTCTCATTATTGGCAAATGAGCAAAGCCCTAGGTAACTCATCCCAAAGATAATGGTATCAAGTTACATCTATTTTAGGATGCTTATTTGTGACAAAATTAAAACTTAATAAACTTTATCTTATGCAAAGTAGTCAAGATTCATCTTACTTGTTAATCCTACGAGTTCCATGTTGCTTCACGATCCCGTTCACACAGTGGATTGTTCAATGTTGGGATCATGGTGGGATTGCTGGGAAAGCTTGTAAAAATGGTGAGATCGTGTGATCGATACGAGTTTGGCAACCCATGACTGTAACGGGTCGAGTTGGTGACCCACACCTCAAATCTTAAAAAACCCTATGTTCCTGTTCGTCCTGCAACCCAAAATGGCCGAGTCTTGTACTTCCCGTAGATGTCCATCGGCAAGAAAATCCGGAACGGCATCGACGGCTTCAGCAAATTCCACGTCATCGCTATCAACCACTTGCGGAGTGAGTGGGCCTTGGATCTGGAGGAGCAAGACCATTAAGGCATCTTCACCTGCGCTGCGGCATATCCCATCAAAACCCATTCCAGTGCCATCAATATTAATTGAAGATTTTAAGATGTAAGATTTTTCCATTCTCTTCTCTATAGTGGTTTTGCTGTGCAAGAAGAACGAACGCTGTGATGGGTACCTTTTAGAGGGGAAGATGAAGATGTGAGAATGAAACGACACGTATTTGGATATGTGGCAGCTTATTGCATGCTGAAAGTTGTTTATTTTTTTTAAAAAAAATTACTAACCCATTCCAGAAGCAGAGCATTATTTTAAGACACTTGATGTGAATCCTTCCATGTTAATAAAACAAAACCCATTTAAAATGCTCCAAACTTGCTGGTTCTTAACTAAGACTTGCCCCAGGTGATTTATGATCCGTGTTACGATCACGCGATTTACGATCCTTCACTTTCCTTCTGTAACCAGGTAAGATCTCGATTTTGATTACCTTGATCTTAAAGGGGAGTGTTAGAATATCTAGAAATTATCTCAAGATGTCTTTATTATAACTTGCAATATTTTACGGTATCTTAGATGATCTTTTAACAACGGTTACTAGAATTCATTATATTTTCTTGTTTGTTTCCTTATTTGATTTTATTTAACTAAGATTAGGAGCGTAGTACTAATAAATAGTGGTTAATGCTTTGTCTTTTTATATAACATCAATACACACCATATATAAATATTATATTCTATTATTGTTCTCTCTTTTCTGCCTTTTCTACCTAGATCCCTATAATTTCAACACCACCCAACATTTACAGTAAAGCATAGCTATTCTTATGGTTGTTTGGTAAAACTTCCCTTTGAGCTTGAAGGGCACCTTTTGATCACAAATAACACTTGAAGCATTTCTCTATATCATTTACGTAGCTTGAATCCTATGATTAAGTATCCTCTATATATCTGTTACTTTGTATGGTAGATCCAAGATGTCTAAATCGTGTGACTTATGGTATAGTATGATCTCCAATTTTCACTTTCAATGCTAGCATATGTCTTGAACTTACGTCAGTATACTTCGTTTTACTTTTACTTGGCCAGAAACCATGGGTTTCCAAAGCTTCATTATAGAACTCTTAGTTTACAATTTATTCCTTCCTTCGACTCTCCATTAAGACTATATCATTTGCCAAGAGCATGCATTGAGGCATTGTTTCCTGAATATGCTCAATAAGTACGTCCAGAAAAGATAAAGGCTCAAAGTTGATCCTTGGTATAAACATATAGTTACAGGGGCAATTCTCTATGTCCTTACCATATATTCCCACACTAGTTCTTACTTCATGGTGCGTATCCGTGATAGTTCAATTCATGTATGTAAACGACATGGTTCCTTTCCTCTCAAAAGCCTTCCACCAGACCTTTCTTGGGATCCTATCATATGTTTTCACATTTATGGTAGATCCTTTTTCCTCCCCCTTTCTCCGAGGGTATGATGCACATTGATATATTCAAATTTTTCTGCTTTTTCTTTTCCCCCTCAATGGGAAGTCACTTTTGCATGACTACATTGTATCTGTTGGATAATTCAGAATTGCTGGTTTTGTAAACTGTTGATGCTGTTCTTGATGTAATTAGTAGAAGAATTAGCTTCTACATTGTTCTGCTTTTATCTGCCAACTTCTTTGATTCACTGATTTTGGAACTTGACTCATCAAATTTGAATTTTTTGGCTTAGTAGTTTTTCCTGTTGCTTAAGATTTCACATTTTAACAATATATTAAAAGATGAGTGACACAATTGTGGATGGTGGATTCTTAAGTTTATTGTAACATATCTTTTGGCAGATATATGCTGTATTTTATATAGAAATGTCTGACTATTGCAATGCAACTTGTACAATTTGTGCCGAGTCTTGATTTTATGGTAATCGAAGCAACAAGGAAAGAGGAGCCTTGGCACAATGATTGGTGTTGTTGCCATGTGATCTATTATAGATCCACATAATGGGCTTGACCCTGCATAGAGTGGGAGCTTTATAACACCAGGTTGCCTAAGGAGGCAGTGGCGGAGCCACAATGGGGCTAGCTAGTGCCAAGCCACTAGCTAGTTTTCAAATTTTTTAGAATTTGGCATGGGTAGATGCTAAAATTTGGCAGCTATGCAAAACAGATAAATGGATAGTACGAGCTAAAATTTTGGGGGGCGGGTTTTTGGCACGGGATTTTTTGCTGACTCCGCCATGTAAGGAGGGAAGGCATAACAAGCAAACTTTCACTCTTCAAAATCATAGATGAAAAAAGCGGTACTATAGCACGCTATATCCCATCAGTAGTGGGTGGCGGCGCTCAACCATATCAAAATGCATGCAATGCTACAATTTACAGTTGTGGCCATAGTAGCCGCAATAAGAAGTAGCATTTTGCAGCCATAGCGGCACGATTTCCACGCTACAAGGGGGCAGAGAGGTTTTTTTATGTTAAGGTTATTATTGACTAATAATTTAATTTTAAGTGTAGAATGGATATTATCCTTTTTTTATTTTTGAACCCTATACTCCTTACATCTATTTACTTCAAATCTTGATATGTAATGGTGGCTCTGTTTCATCTCTCTTTTCAACTCATTTTTTGACTTTGATATTTCTTTCTCATCCATTTTCCGGCAAGCCTACGACAACATAATCTCTCTAACTATAGCACAAGCTTGATCTCTCACTCATTCTATTTCGATTTACAGCAAATTCTTTCAGTCTCTCTTACTTTGTTTGCATGAAGGAATGGTTCCATCTCACTCATTTTGTGGCAAGTCAAGCCCAAAAACCATATGCATCTGTTTCCTTCCCCAATAGTCCAATGTGTTTTATTCATATATATTAATATGAATATATGATAAATCTATTTTGATTTCTCTCTCTGCTAATTTTTTTATAAATTAAATTAATAATAAATAAATTGATTTTATATTAAATAATTATATATTTTATATTTTTATCACATAATTGAACTTGCATTGTAGCAGCTATACTGCTACCCACTTTATCGTTATAGCATTTTTAGAGTTGGCTGCTACCAGCTATTATCCGCAATCGATAACTATGTTCAAAATCAATAATTAGTGTGTTCATTTTACTTTGGCAACAGATGAGACCGCTGAAGCCATCCATGTTGATGTTCCTATCGCATCTTACTTTGAGACGAGTGAATGCTAATTAATGAGGAAAAATTAGGTTTAATACTGAATCTGAACTATTGATGCCTGAATGATGATAAGTAAAATTTTGAAGCAGTTATGAGAATGAGAGTATATCATATTTGTATGGATTGTATTCATTAGGAGCCTAGTTGTTTAGGATTCTCAATAAGATAGTATTTCTGTTTATGTTAGGACTACTTAGTTATCAAGTTGTATATAAAATAGGGCTAGTTTGTTTGATTATTAAGAGGTTCTGCTTTGTTGATTGAGTTGTCAGTCTTTGTTTTTGAAGTGACATTATTATTTAGTTGCTTTTGTTCTCCCTTCCCCTCTCTCTTTCGAGCCTCTACAGTTTTACCTCTGTTCAGTCCCATACAAGGCCTAAAATTTGAATTGTGTTTTTATTCTTTCAGGACTCTCAGTCTAACAATAAAGTTCGATTTGATGTGAACAAGCTTCCTATAGAAACTCAAAATCTTCTAGCTGTGTGCAAGAGGGAGAGAATGGCTGAGTACCCATCACCTGAAAAGGATAGTAATTCCAAGCATGCGGATGAGGATCCTTCACCCCAAACAGATAATAACTCAAAGCCTTTCTCTCAAATATACAAAAGAAGGCGCAATAACTTGAACTCCAACAACTCTCATGTTTCTGGAGATTCAATCCGAACAAAACAGGATCCATGCTCATCCACAATAACCACCGCTGCAACAACACTCCCAACGACAGCAGCAGCAGCAACAACAACCACTACCAACGCTGCGCCAAAAAAACATTTTCTGTCTGCACTGGTGGAGTTTTCTCTGCAAGAATCTCTTGAAATTAAGGAAAGTGTTACTCCAGATTTTGATGCTGACAATCTTGACTCATCTGTGCCTCCAAGCTGTGCAAAGTACATCAAACAGTTGCAAAGTGAGATGCAAAAGGTTACTGTTGAAAAGGAGACAATGAGGTTTGAGATGATGAGTGCTCAAGCCATGATTAACATTCTGCAGTCTCGTTTGGACATTCTCAGCAAAGAAAATGAGGAATTGAAGAAAATCGTCGAAAATGCTTAGGACTTTGTATTGAGTTTCGGAGTAATGGTGCTTCAGTTTATCGGATATTTTGTCATTTTTCAGAGTAAGAGTTTTAGTTTCAGTTTCTTTTGGCTAAACTTGTCAATGGCGTTTAAAACTTGTCATTCTGTAGCTTATGACTTTTATTTATCCATTGTTGTGAAAATGGTCATTTTAGTTACTTGCCTTTGCTTCTTCACCTTCTCAATGAATAGCAACCCAATTTTAACCGAACCCAGAAAACTTTCAAAAATTAGATGTCTAAGTACAAAGCCAAATGCAATGTGAAAATTTACGTCTAAAATGATATTAAATTACTCGAACAATTTAATTTTTTTGTATAACCCGGAGGTATCCCCATTCAACTTCCTGGCCTGTAGGCTAGCCCCTCATTGAAATAGTGGGTGCATTGAGCTTCGTTACCGGAGGAAGGATGAGACTAATTCCCCAACCGAGAAGGAGACACTTTCCTCCTTTGGCCCCAAAGATTTTCCAAGAATTTGCTTGAGGCAGAGTTTGAGTCCCTGAAAGGAAACTCTTTGGAGCTCAGTTGCAAGTGAGCTATCCTTGGGGTTCAAACAATTTAAATTTTTATCTAATTGAAATATCTGTTATTTGTGGGCAAGGATTGAAATTTAACTGAGGGTGCCCTTTATTCATTGCCAACGGTCCTATAAATAGGGTAATGGATTAATTACACCAGCCAATTTATCTCCGTCTTCAGATAATTCAAAATTGCAGAAAATAATCCTAATCTAAGTTGAAATAACAATGCTAAAGATAATAACAGAAATTGAAATAGTAGATAAGGGCTTCTAGATACTAATATGAAATTGAAATAGTAGATAAGGGCTTCTAAATACTGGGTCTCTGGAATAACTGGCTTTCAGCCCATCTTTTAGTCTTGTAAATATTCAGGGACTAATGTAGTAACTGAACTGTAGAATTCAAATTATATTTAGTTTATCTTTATCTTGATTGGTTAGTTTATCTTATCTTACTAGTAGTAATTATTTTATTTCAAATTATGTTATTAGATAATTTATTTTATCTACTAAAAAATGAAAGTGATTATAAATAAATAGTTCATCGATCATATCATAATATTAATTAACGAATCCAACAATTACGCTTACCCTTCCAATTATCTCTTTTCTCTTCTATCCTTCCCCTTATTCCTAATCTAACTTCTCTCTGCCTCTCTCTAATTCTTCTCATATCCCCTAATTTCCTCCTCCTCCTCCTAAATTTTGTTCCTACGATAATACTTTGTTTCTTGGACTCACTCTCTATAACTATACATGTTCCTCTTGATGTTAATGCTAAGCACTAGGGGTGAAAGTGGGCTGGGTTGGGCCAAACTTTGCCCCGAAAAGCCCAAGCCTACGTCAAAATTTTTAACTTGACCTGACCCAAGCCTAGTACGAGTCCAACTGTTAGCCTGATTTGGCCCGTTTATAAAAAAAATAAATGGCATGGCGTAGCCTAATGGCCTGTTAATTTTTAACTTCCAAGCAGAACCATGAATCAACTTTACAAAACACCCAAATTTTGCTGTTAAACAAAAAATCATAATTTCAACGTCTAAATAGAATCATGAATCACAACAAAACTAATACAATTTGCATTTAAGTCACTTTCAAAACCAAAATGCTCAAACTAAATAACATATTTCATCATATCCAACAAACAAATATATACTACGTAAATTAAAATAACTACAAGAATTCAACAAATACATCATGATGCTTGTAGTAAGTATAACCTCCCTAAAAAAGTTTTTAATATATTCATATACACAATCTAACATGCTAAGATGTTGGTTCCTCCCTCCTACATAAGAAATAAATTCAGATTTCTATTAAAATATAATCGAATATAATTAAGTTATAAATAATTGTAATTGATTAAATTCATATCTTTTCTTTTTTTCTTCAAGACATACTTATTTTATTTTATTTGAAATAAATAGTATAATAGAGGCCGGCCTGTAAGCTTATAGGCCAGACCTTGTGAAAGTGGGCCTGCGACCTTTTTATTAAACAAGCTTTTTCTAAACCCAAGCCCGGTCTATGTTACAAAATATACTAAATCAGGATTGGCCTGACTTGGGCCGAGCCGTAGGCAGACCGGCTCGGCCCAATTTCACCCCAACTAAGGAGCTTAGCACCCACCTTGCTGATCAATGTTTTCGTAGTGAATTCTCTCTTTTAGTTATTAGATCTTTCCCCCATATATAGTGCATATTTGATGCATTAATATTTATATTAAGAATATTGGTTGTCAAATATTTAACCTATTTTTTCTTTGATTTTGGGTCTTTTTCTTTATATTTAGTGTATATTGATGAAATTTATGTTTCGATATTACTAATTTCAATTACTTTTGGCGTCTTGAAATTAAAGCATTTATGTATGGAAAGAAGAAAAGGATAAAAAAGAGAAATTCAGAATGATATAGTATTAAATTAATATGTTATATTACGATGTAACACAAATACTGATTCAATGGTGTAATTTACATTAACACTAGACTTCTACTTTGAATTAAATACGGGAAAAATAACTTTAATACCATTCCTTATTCTATTTATATATTATTCCTTATAATATTTTCCTCAATGAATTCTCTCTTTCTTTTGAGATATTTTCCTCACACTTAATTTATATTAATTGCATCTATATTTTCATATTAGTAATCTTAATTTCATTGAGGGACACCACCTACAAGCATTACCATATCAATTCGACACTGGTATTTGCTTCTTTAGTGATTATCCTTATTAGACTAAGTCGTAGATAACTAGATATTGATTGTAATTTATATTTTTTCATATTGATAATATTTATTGATATTGATTTCTAGATAAATTGGTCTATTTCCCCTTTGTTTAGGATACTTTCCTTGACATTTAGTGCACAATGGTTGCATTTACATGTTTTCGTATTGGGTTTTATAATTTTCATTCAATATGAGAATTAAAATCTTCCTATATATCCTTTGATTTTTATGCTGACGTGAATCCTACACATATTTTTTTTTTTCTAATATATGGATCGCGTACGCTTTTTATCTTTACAACATAATATTTCAATTATCGTGTAACTTGAGAATTATAAAATCCTTTCATATTGAAAATCTCAGTTACATACACTAAGGGGCATTTGATACAGGAAATTTTTTTTATCCGGGAAATAATTATTACTGGAATATAGTTGGAAATATATTTTACTGGAATATTACTAAAAAGTTGTTTTTTAGATTATATTATCTTATTTAATTTCAGTTGTCACTAAAAAATATTATTTCATTCCAATATGTTCTCCACATTCAGTGCATGTGGACTGTATTTATTGTTTTCCAAGTTAAGAATCTTAGTTACATCAATGTCATTCCCCCTGCAAGTTTTTCAACTATCTATTTCAATAAATTAATAGGAAATATTATATTTACCATTTTTTTTATAAACGGTTATAAAATTATATTGAATTGGAATCTTTGATTTAGTTCTGATTCAATAACACATTTAATTTTGACCCAACAACTATAAAATGATGGTAAGAAATTATAAAAATAAATAAATTATAAGCATAACCTCTCTAAACTAGTGCATACTTTTTATACTGATACTTTTCTATATTAAGTACTAATTTTCAAACATTATGGCTTATTTTATTTATTTTGGGGTTTTTAATTAACATTTAATAAATTTGATTACATTTACTATTTTCAGCATTAAGAATATCAAACAGATCAGGAGACATATGCTATTACATTAATATTGCATAATCTACTTCAATGCTAACATACTGAGCTAAATCCCTTGAATTTTCAATTAATTTCCCAAATACTTAAGTAAAAAAGAAAAGAATAAAAGGTTTTGTCAAGAGAATACTCTATGATCGATCATTGGTTAATGAATTACAAATATAAGTATTAAATAAAACACACAAAATTTGATACATTGGAAACTCAAAAAAAAAAAACATTTATGATATATTTTTTTAGGCCATTTAATTTTTTTTAATACGTGACATTAAATATTCTCTAATAAATACGCTTAACGTAAGATTATGCCTTTCATGAGGATTACTTTAATATATAATTTTTTTTGGTATGGGACTAATACCGAATCAGGTATTTTGTAGTAATCAAACAGGTTCTTTTCTCCTATACTCAGCGTATGTTATCAATTGATTTACATTTATTGGGTAATAATGTATATTTTTTAAATGGGTATTGAACCAGTTGCCAAATACATATTAATTACTCATTATACTTAGTGCTTATTTGGATTTTTTTATTAAGAAATAAAAATTACTTATATGCATAAGTTAAGCCAAATAGATTTTGAGAAAAATTCTTATAACGAAAGGTTATTTTTTTATAATGAAAAACTATAGAAATAGAGAGAGATAATTTTCTTGAAATATGTGTTTTTAAGTAAGTTTTAAGCTAATTTTTTTATGTAATTATCAAATAACTTTTAACTTTTTTAGCTTTAGCTTATAAGTAGCTTTTATCTTAAAAAAGATAGGATCCAAACATACTCTTAATATATTTTAAATATTTATTGTAAAATCATCAACCAATGCATGTTAAACAATTTATCTAAGATACCGATATTCATATAAAAAAAGTTAGGTTATTATAGCCGAGCAAAAAAAATTAAATATAGCTTTTTTAATAAATAATTATGTAAATGTAGTTATTTTGAAACTATTTATGCAGGTATAGCAGGCAAACACGTCCCATAGGGGTGTGACCGGTTGGAGAGAGACACTCCCCACAGATGCGTGTTTGAGGAAAGAGATACTCCGCTCTGGGGCGTGTTTCACCATGTGCTGTCACGTGGCACAAAAGTCAACAATTTGACCGTAAAACTTTGGAAGTCGATAACTTTTGACTTAGGTGTCCGAATTAGGTAATTTTTTTATTCCACATAACTTTTCGAGATCTGCGTAATGACACTTAATTTGATATATTTTATCTCTGACAAAAAAATTTGAATTTATAACAATGATTTAATTTTTTTCTATTATGATATTTTGTCATTTCCTATTCTGATAATTTTTTTTTCTCATTCTCCATCAGCATTGATTTGCCCATGAATGATTAGAATCCTCTTATATGACATGATTATATTAATTAACACATAAGAGAATCCATTTATGTTTGGGGTGTAGATCCTCTCATATGTTTGACACTGCAGTTTCTTACAACACCTTAGAGTAACAATATTTATTTAGAATAAGAGATTAATGTTTCTCAAGTTGTCATCTCCTACATATATGAAAATGTGGGGTTTTTATTTTTCTATCTTCTTCTTATATGGCCCCACATGGGCTTAGGATATTTTTATGTGTATAAAATATAAAATTATCTCATATAACATGAGAAACATTAATCTCTTGCAATAAAACTTTTTTAAAATATATATAGTTTAAATTGTATTATAACTTTAATTAAATAAGTAAAAATATTTATTGTTTTACTTGAGTGGGAAAAATAATTGTTATTTTAAAAAATTTTATGTCACATTTATATTTAATTATTTTTTATATTCTCTCTTTACATAAAATTAAAAAGAAAAAGAAAATGAGAGAGTACGAAAGAGAAAGAAGGAATTTTTTTTTTACCAAAACACATTAATTTCACTTAAAATAACGTGTATTTGTGACAACCAAGTAGGGTTACTATCATGTGACTACCAATCAATCTCACCGTTAGATTAATTTTTTGATCCAACAATCCTGATTTGATCCTTATATAGACCCTCCCTCTTCCCTTCTCCGTGATTGTACTCTCTACGGCCGCTGCCCATATTTTGGTTATCAAAAAAACAAAAATAAGGAGACAATTCAGCTATAATTTTGATTAGTAGCCTTGGTAAAATACCACCTTCTATAGAAGAGGAGAAAGATAACTGGGGTTAACGATTTATTATTTCGGGCTGTAATGTCTTTTTGAATGAAAAAATAGGGCTAAGAACCTAAAATAAAGATAATTAAATTATAGTCATTAGAGCGTCGAGCAATCGAACAACTCTCTCTCTCTCCGTCTTTTCCAAGGTCTTCCAAATTTCACATGAAAAATTGATAAATTTGTGTCTCGCATTTTCTTCAAACTGCAGGGTTTGTTCCTTTTAAATTTCCTTATTAGAAGAAAAAAATACTGCCTGTTGCATATAAAATTCATAGACGGGGCTGCAGATTTATCAGATTGTTATTGTTAAAGATTTATCAGATTGTTATTGTTAAACTCCGGGAGTTATGACCCGATATTGGAAAATCAACGAGCAGATTTTGACTTCTTTGATTCAACAATTGTGATGATCGATCATTCTACCAATCCAACCAAAATTATAACTGAATTGTCTTCTCATTTTTGTTTTTCGATAACCAAAATATGGACAGCGACGGTGGCAGTAGAGAGTACAATCAGAGAGAAGAGAAGAGAAAGGGTCGGTATAAAAATCAAATCAGAATCGTCGGATAAAAAACAATCTAACAGTGAAAGTGAAATTGATCAGTAGTTACATGGTAGTAATCCTACTTGATTGTCACAATGTCCTATTTGTTATGAATATTCTAATTTAAAATTGTCTATTTCATTTATTTTTTCCGATTCTTCATCATATGCACATCATTTGGCAAATCATATACCGCCACGTTATTTCCTCACAGACATCCACGCGAACAGATTAATTCGTAGCCGCCACCGCATCACTTTTCTCACCCTCACCCACTCTGACACGAATAAATCTTTGATGTTAGTGTTGCATTGAATGTTGAGTGTATTTCATCAATGGAAACATTATATGTTAGACAGAATTTTCTTTTTTTTCTGCCAAATTTCTCTGTTTCTTCTGATATGTAATACTCTTATTGATGAGATACAGTGAGTCTAGCGGAACATATACACTTATGATTTATTCCTATGACACATAGCTGGTGACGGGGACAAGCTCACCGACAAGTGACTCTACAAAAACCCACGTCGTCAGTTTCTTAGCTCGTTCCAACCTCCTAGAACCTTCTTCGGGAATTGGATATGATGAAATGCGCCTCACTCGCATTTTCATTTACTCTCTTCCATTCCCAAATGTCTAATTTCTCTATCCCTTCTTTCTTCCCTTTCCATTTCTCTGACTCCGATTGAAAACCCTAATTCCCAAATCTCTCTCTCTCTCTCTCTCCAATCCATGGCACGGAAATCCTCAACCTCGCTCGCTCCCGGCTTCCGATTCCACCCCACCGACGAAGAACTCGTCCGATTCTACCTCAAGCGCAAGGTTACCGGAAAATCCTTCCGCGTCGACCCCATCGCCGTCGTCGACGTTTACAAGTTCGAGCCCTGGGACCTTCCCTGTTAGCCTCTCTTTCTCTCTCTATTTCCCCCCCTTTTTGCCTTTAATCTGTAACCGTATGTGTCGTCCTCGATCTTGCTTAGGGTTTCTCTCGATCTGATGATAGGGTTTGGTGATTGAGTGAGGGTTTTTGTTTTTGGTGTTTTAGGTAAGTCGAAGCTGCAGACGAGGGATTTAGAGTGGTACTTCTTCAGCGCGCTGGACAGGAAGTATGGGAACGGTTCGAGGACGAACCGCGCCACCGAGAGAGGGTACTGGAAGACCACCGGCAAGGATCGCGCCGTCAAGCACGGCAACCGGGTTGTTGGAATGAAGAAGACCCTCGTCTACCACTCCGGACGCGCCCCCCGTGGCGCTCGTTCCAATTGGGTGATGCACGAATATAAGTTGGTTGATCAGGAATTGACCCAGGCTGGAGTAGCGCAGGTACCCTTATATATTTATTGATTATTTCATTATTCTTCTTCTCCTTATTGTTATATTTATTTATTTATTTATTTTGGGTGTTGATTCTTATTAGAGATGAGATTTGTATGTGTTTGTTTTTTTGTTGGGTGGAGAAGGATGCTTTTGTGCTGTGTAGGATTTTCGAGAAGAGTGGTGCTGGGCCCAAGAATGGGGAGAAGTATGGTGCCCCCTTGATTGAGGAGGAATGGGAAAACGATGATGTGCCGGCTGGTGATGATGATTTTTTCAAAGTGTCTGCTGGTGATACTGGTGCTTTTGTTGAAACGGACGACCTTGAGCAGGTTTGCGTTGGATCCTTAATGATGGGGATTATTATTCATTTTTGTTTTTATATACGAATTAATTAAACTTTCCTTGGTATGTAGGCTGGGTGAATTCATACCTGAGTTGTAATTGTATGTATGTTAGTGCAGTTTTATTTGTATCTGTGTTCACTTATGTTTTGACCTTATCATTTGGTCCTATGTAATTTATTCGCATACTTTGTCCACATGTTTTTAGTGTCTCAATAACGTGGGGGCGTTATTTGGGTGCTGTTATTTATATCATCCTTTACTTAATTTTCTTTAAGATAGATCTTACTCATAATCGCTGCTTTTAGAAATGTCTAATTAATAGACACTTTTTTCCCCTCAGAAGATTTTTAAAAAAATTGAGAAATGTTAAATGTGAATTACTAACTCGACTGCTGAGTGAGCACGCCATCTATGCATATTTATGTATTTGTTATCATGGTCATATGCCTTTCCACAGGTTTTGTAATTGTTTTGACTTTTTTTTGGGTTGAAAATAAAGGATGTATATCTGCAGTTTTCTTTTCCTCTCTATTGTGATTTCTTCTGCTAACATATATGCCATGGCTCTTGTTTGTTGGGCTGATTTGTTTTCTCTGAAGTGCCCAACATATTCAATTATGTAACTCGAAATTTTTCTTTAATTACCAGAAGCTTGATATTGATGCTACACTTGGAAGCGCTGATTTTCCATCAAACTTCTACCACGGGGAGTGTAGTAGCTATCCGGAGCATTCCCAAGAATTCATTAACGATCAGAAGCCATTGGTAGGCACTGTTGAAATTTCTGAGCCTCAAAATGATCAACCTTTCTATACGGTGGAGCAATATGGGGTGGACACAAATTTAGTGAAAGATGGAGACAATGTTGACTTGAGCCATAATGAGAATCCTTTGAATTTCAATTACGCTGTTGATGATCTGGATCCATACTTCAATGCCATTGACAATGGATTATTTCTGGAAACCAATGATCTGGGGAATCCGGGTGAGGGTAATTCGAATGAGGAAGACCCTTATGGTATTGGTATGCTAGATGAATATCTTACATACCCTGATGAAGACATTTGCAAGTATATATCTTTTGATTCTCCTCCGAGCTTATCTTTTGATTCTCCTCCGAGATTGGGGAACGAAAACCCTATTTCCGACCAAGGACCACCTTTCGTCCAGCAGGTAATTGGTTACTGTAGTTTTTAAAGGTCATTTTCCTTTTTGACTTGTATTATATCTGGCTGTTATATATTTTTGGGCGATCGACAGAATGTGGATGGAGAAACCAATGATATTTCCATGGCAAGCAAACATGATTTTGAATCACAATCTAATGATGAAGCTTCTTTGAAGAAGAATCAGCAGGGTTCAAATTTGGTATCAGGTGAGACCCGAGTCACTTAGCATCCTAATTTGTCCAGCTGTTCTTTTCATATGTGTGTGTGTGTGTGTGTGTGTTCCTGTGGATCAATATGGCTTTTAAACTGGTATTTTATCCCTTCCGACTTATGTTTTCTCACTTATTAGTACTTACGCGGGGAAGTTCTTCTTTTCTTTGTTTGGCAGGAAATACAAATCCATTTGTGAAGCAGGCCCATAAATTGTTGGCCAGCATTCCTGCTCCACCTGCATTTGCTTCAGAGTTTCCTACTAAGGAGATTGCTCTTAGGCTTCATACTGCAGCTCAGTCTTCCAATTCAGATCATGTAACTGCGGGCATGATCAGCATAACAGACATTACTTTTAGAGGCAATGCGATGGACTGGATGGTAGGCAAGAATGGAGGGTTTAACGCAATAATATCTACTGAGTTTTCTCAGCCTGATGTTAATTCTGCTGGTTTGATGCCTGTTTTTGGCTTGGTCTCTGGCAAGACCGCATTTGTGTTGTCACATGGCTGGATTTTCTTTATGTTTTTCTCGGTTTTGATTCTTTCACTGAGTCTAAAGATTGGATGCTTCATGTATACTGGTAAATGAAAATGCGAGGTTGGCTATGAGAGAATAAACTGCAGTCAGTTGAGTATCGTTTGGTGTCCATGGTACTCATTGAATGACTAGGTTCCCATGGCCTTGTAGATTTCTTTATGCTAATTTAGTCATACTGATCTATATATTCTTCATTGTATTTAACAATATATTTTTTGGTTTCAGAGTGCCATCAAATAGAGTAATGTCTTAAATACAATTCTTAATACATATTATTGTTAATATTATTGTTAATATTTACTTTCAGAGTGGGACATGTAATTTGATTCACTAAATATAGCAAACAAGCTTAAAGGTTTGTCTCTCTTTTGTCTCGTCTGAGTATGGATGACAGCAGCTGTTGACATTCCATAAAATGATAAATATTTTATGTAGAGATGTAGGGCATCCACCACATGATGTAGCTTGCTTTTATGTTCATGTGTATTATTGATTTTTGGTTGAGCCTAAGATCAGGGTGGAGTATTAAATGTCTAGAGTTTTGCTGTGGAGCACTTGATCGTTGATGCATAAAATCAGATGCTGTATTCCAGATCATGCGAGCCCATGGTGTTCTGAGTTTCAACTAGTTTTATTTAAATTCTTAAATAAGGGCAGGATATTTTTACATCGCTCTAAGAGTTAATCTTGATCATTGATCTACTTGTATGTAATGGTCCATATTATATATATAATCAACTTCTATGCAATGACTCACATTATATATGTATATATAAACAAGAATTGCTTTTGTTTATGGGAAATAATACTCTCATGTTACATGAGGTACTCTCATTATATTTTTCTTTTCTTTTTTAATATAAAATATGTATATATAAACAAGAATTGCTTTTGTTTATTGGGCCAACTTCATTTTTTCGTGTCATTTAAATTTATAAGTTATATCATTTTATGTAAAAAATTAATTTAAATAACAAAACAAATTAAACAAATCGCAACAAATACGTCACCTCAGAGACTCAAATAATTTTACTATTATTTTCTTCTTTATAACTTATATTTTATGTCATGAGTTATTGTATATTTTCTTTTTATTCCAATTCTACGCTTTTAATGTAATTATTTAATTTCTTTCCTTATCCATTTTTAAAAATTAACCCTTTGACACAGATATAAATGAAATTTCAATTATAAGACCTTGGACCCTAATGAGAAAAAAAATTGTATAGGTAAAATAAAACTAAGATAACATAAAGTAAGCAAGTTTTCTTCGACTCAATCTTACCTAGCTCAATCCAAACAAACACCTCCTATGTAATATATACACTCCTTGTGGCTGATACCTATTCCTTTTCATCGTATCGTGCTTTTTCTTTCTCACCATTTTCTTTACCCCGTTCATATTTGTTCCCTGTTTTTGAGTTTTTGTTTTTGGTCCTCTGCAGGTGTAGCGTGGATCTGTATTTGACACAGTGCTGACAAACATAGATTTGTAATTGCATGCAAAAAATGTTGCTTGACATCCGTGACATTCTAAATTTCAGACACGACATTACAAGATAATTGGAAAGATCGAGAATGTTGCTTGACAATTGTAAATTCCAAAGGAGGAGTTATAGGGGAAACTGCTATCAGGGAATAACCATAGATTTCTGTTTCTTATTCTTGTCTACTCGTAAATTGTAGATGCCGTAGGGTTTGTCTCAACAACAAGGATTATAGCAGGCTTCTTCAATCATCACCTTCTTCATGTTTCTCTTTATGTCAGTTTAAGGGATATATTTTTCTTATGTTGTAGGAAAAATATTACCTCACGTTGTATAGATAAAAGTATAAGTGGGACCCATAGGTAAGAGGAGAGAGAAAAAAGAGTGATGAAACCCAACTCCTTTTTGTGTATATAGGAAAAGTTATTTATCTCATGTAAAATGAGATAAATATAATCTTTAGTTTAAACCCACCACTACCACTGTATCACCACTATCACTGTATTATCTCTAACTGTAAAAGCATCATCTATCTTTGTAAGTAACATAATGCATTCACCACCACATCCATGATACTTCCCGTGCTCAAGAATATTATCTCAAGACATTATTTAAAGGAAATCTGATGCTCAAGATAAGAAATTCGGGTCAATCATGTAAGTAGAATTATGTAACTATTTATCAGTTAATTTTTTTTTTGTAAAACTATTTATCAATCTAATATGAAAAGATACTTGTATTCAAACCGCACATCACCCCGTACGCAATTTGTGCAAAAGTCAGCACAGGCCTGCCACACATGTTGCACTTTGCAAAATGCACATCAATCTCATGCACGTTCAAGTTACGCACTCACTTATGCATATCTTGCAATGAACCGTGGCTTATACAAGTCACGCATGGAATGATGTACAATTTAATGCGCACAACCATGATGCACGTCTTTTTGCATTAGATTGGTAAATAATTTACCAAAAGAATTATACGAATAAAATGTTTCTAATTTTGCTTTACATGGGTAAAAAAGCACAAGAAATTCAATGAGCGGATATGCAGGTTTGATGAGAAAACCAGAATATTCGGAAACTATGCTCAACTCACTAACTTGGTAGTTCGGTTTGTATTACAAGATAATTTAGGCAAGCCATCTCAAGTTACATAAGTATAAATTACTTTCACAACATCCTATTCACATTATTGAAAAGTTTTATGCTTCTAAAATCAAATGAATGTTTTTAAACTTTTAGTATTGCTAAAGTAAAATTTTTGCACGCTTATTCCATAACAACCATTATTCAAATCAATCAGTGTGATCTTAATTTAATATCAGATTTGGCATTCACGAGATTGGCCTGTTACATTTCTCCTGGGAGCATAGTATCACCAGGTAGATCACAAACAGCAATTCCCTGATAAGAGAGAATTTCTATGTTCAGATGACAGCAAACATCATTAAGATCATTAGAAGGAAATGATAACATGATGTTTACCTCGCCTGTTAGGTGAGCCACACATCTCTTCTCTGCCAACAACTCAGCTTCAGTCTGCAAAATATGACATGTTAAACAACTAAGATTCAAACTTCATAGATAATGCAAGTACTCAAGGTTCAGGGCACACGTGAATAATCTAATAAAACATGAACATTATAAGGTTCTTTGTTGTATAAAATATATTTATGTTTCACACGTACCTTGGCTATTCTCTGTCGGAGGTAGTCATCAAATATAACATCCTTGACAAGTTCATAATCACCATCTCCCTAAAGGACAATTTTTTTTTTGTCATAGGAGAAACAACATCAATTTTAGAAATTAAAAAGAATGAATCAGTGTTTTAAAACTCGGACCGGTCATCGAACCGGTCGAGGTACTGAGTCACTGGTTCAACCGGGTTTAACCGGATTTACTGTTCACATATTAAAAATATAAAAATATTACTTATATTAATAAAAATTCACATAAGAAAACTATCAATGAGCTTCAAAAAATAAATTGATTTTCAATGATAACAAATAATTTATACTTCTAAGCTTCTAGTTCTAGATCATATCCTAATATTGGATTAAAATTGCTATATAAGTTAAATGCACCTTTTGTGCTTGACATGATACGGATAAATGAAATCATGATAACAAATAGTATGCATGAAATATACACTAAGAAAAAAGTGTCACCGTTATCATAATAACAAATAGTATCCATGAAATATACACTAAGAAAAAAGTGTCCACCGTTGAGATGAGATCATGAGACCATCGGTGTTTATCACCACTTAACTTCATGAGATTATTATAAGATGCAACTAAATTACATAAACGAACTGCACTAATCTAAAATACCTTATTATTTTCACCTTACTTTTAATCATATTTATCATAAAATATGAACATGATTTAATTCAAGAGTTCTTATCAACAAAAAAAAAAAATTACCAAAAAAAAAGTAATAACCGGTCTAACCCGGGTCAACTGGGTCGCCGGGTTTCGGCCGGGTCAACCGGTCCAATCCGGGTTGACTGCAGAAGCGATCCAACTAGCCGCTCGGACCGGGAAACCCATCGGGTCACCGAGTCCCGGGTCGACCTGACCGGTCCGAGCCAGGATTTAAAACACTGGAATGAATAACACGGTACACGCACTTACGTTTGATCGACATGGCATACTGAAAACAATATCTTCAGCTATTCCATAAGGATTTCCATTGGTATATACCTGGTATTGCAATTGCAAACTTTGTAATTGAAGTAGAAACTAGGAACTAGAAAAAAATAAGAGAATAAAAAGATAGATCCTCTATATCAATAAATACATCATTTAACTAATATCAACTTACACCAGTGGAAAACCAATCACCCTTTGGAGTAGGAGTGATTAAAGATCGTATGGCATCAACAATGGACACAGCAGTTGATGCAGCTGATGATCTTCCCCATTTTTGAATAAGCACACCACCTCTCTGCCAATCAAACAATTATTTGTCAGCTTTTAGCACAAGGAAACTATACATCTTTTGTTCTACATATTTAACAATGGATGCTAGTTACAAATTTTACCTTTTGAATCTTTTCAGTGAACTCTTCCTCTAACCACTTGTGATCCTTAATCACATCTTTGACTGGCAAACCATCGATTCTGGCATTTAAGAAGTCAGGGACCTGTTAACAAGTTAACACCATATCATAAAAGACAGTTGAAGAAATTTAGTTCAAGTACATTTTTCTAGTAATGATGATCCTTCAATGACCTGAGTGGTTGAGTGGTTGCCCCATATCGTCATATTTGACACTTTATCATAGAAAACACCAGCCTTGAGGGCTAGCTGAGCATTTAATTGAGACAATACACAGAAGGTAGTTGTCATTTCTTCTGCTGTAGAACAATTAAAAAAAAGAAGAAAAGAAGTGAAGTTTATAAACTTCTAACCTGGCATTTTGCTCTGTTCTCATCTAAGCGAGTTAGAGCATGGAAATTTTTTGCAGGAATGTTAGGAGCATTCTTCAAGCATATTAATGCACTGCATTAAAATACACATGAGCAATAGCAACAACAGGCACAACACGCAACTTCTAAGTTTTCATGAAACACCAAACTTACTTTGTATTGCAAGGGTTTCCCACTACTATAACTTTGACATTGCGGGATGCCACAGCATTTAATGCTTTTCCCTGATATAATGTCAGTATACTTAACTGTCTTTTAGGAGAAAGCTGGCTTAAATTTAAATACATTTTACCTGTCCAGCAAAAATCTGTCCATTTATGTCTAACAAGCCTGCACGTTCCATTCCAGGTCCTCGAGGCTTTGCACCTATTAGCAAAGCCCATTCTGCATCTTGGAACACCTCATAAGGATCAATACCAATGCTCACCTCCCTCAACAAAGGAAACAAAGAATCCTCTAGTTCCATTGCAACACCTGCATGTTGAATCAGAACATTCAGATTGAAGGTACTCCAAAAATGGTGGCGCACTCGTATAATACACACGTATTCATATATAAATAGAGGAAGGTTATACTTATAACCTTTTTTTTACAACCTCTCACAATCATATCTTAACACCGTTGATTTTCGCCAATCAACAGTTATCATTTATTGTGAATTAATAATTAATTAATGAGTTTAATTTGGAAAAATCATAACCGTTGATTGGCGGAAATCAACGGTGTTAAGATATGGTTATAAAAGGTTGTAAAAAAATAAGGTTGTAAGTATAACCTACCTCATATAAATAATGGGAAAAATGTATATCATTTTAAACGACACAAAGTTGTGTCATTTTAAGTGAGAGAAAGAGATAAATCATGGGAGAGAGAGTAGAGGGAAAAAGTTTTAAAGATGTGGGTCCCACCTCTTTATGAGAGTGAAATGATGTAAAGTGAGTCATTTAAAATGACACACTTTTTTCCCATAAATAAAAATGAAAACATAAATATTAGCCCATTTTGACCTGCCGACGAAGACTATCGTTCCATAGAGGAGGAAACCTATCCTTAGAAGTTTATACAGACGCCGATTATGCTGGATCGTGATTGACCGACGGTCTACTTCAGGCTATTGTATGTTTCTCTATGGAAATCTAATAACATGGAGAAGTAAAAAGTAAAATGTGGTTGCTAGATCAAGTGCAGAAGCAGAATTTCGAGCGATGGCTCAAGGTATGTATGAGTTATTATGGCTGAAAATCATTCTCGATGATCTCAAGGTGAGATATGAAGGATCTATGAAGTTACTTTTTGATAACAAGTCAGCTATCTGTATAGCCACAATCCAGTTCAACACGATCGAACCAAACATATCGAGATTGATTGCCACTTCATTAAAGAGAAACTAGATAGTGGACTGATCACTACTCCATATATTCCTTCTGGTCGTCAATTGGCTGATGTCTTAACTAAGGGTCTTCTTGATGATATATTTCAAGAACTTACTAACAAGCTGAGAATGATAAATATTCATTCCTCAGCTTGAGAGAGAGTATTGTAAATATTAAATATTAGAATTATTTGATTATTGTTTTGTTTCATTATTTTGTAATAGTTAGAATATTCTAGAAGCTTATTTGGGATTAGCCCATTAGGTCTTTTAGTCTCTTTAAATAGACAATTATTGTACTGTTATTCACACAATTCAATAATATACAAATCTTCTTTTGGATTTTTATGTTGAAATATAAAATATAAAACATAAGGGCATTTTGGGAATTTAACTATTCAACCTAGACAATAGACACCTATTTCCCCACCTGCCGCCTCCATTACTTTACAAACCTACTAACCAAGAGTCTCATATACACTGACATACTCAAAAATAGGTGACAGAACATGGTTGCAGAATTTCTAATTACCAGAGCTACATCATGTTTTCTAGTAATAAGCTGTATCCATTCTTAATGCGGTTGCTCATATGGGTTCTTGCCATTGTGGTAAATATGATTTTACAATTTGAAGTACCCATCATATACAAAGGATTAAAAGAAAGAACGATGTAGTGATACAGTTTCCATTACCACACATACAAAGGTGGAATAGAATACATGGCTAAATGAAAAGGTGGCAAGATGATTATGCAGTAAAAACTTCTAATCAGATTGTTCACACTTCAAAACAATTATAAAAAGAAAAAAGAACTACTGGATAACAGGCAATCCTGCAAGCATACATTCTTGCAATGGCTCAATCATGAGACACCTCAAATACACTATAACTTCAATGAGAAGTTTCTTTTTTTTTAGTACATAAGTGAAAAGGTTTTTAATTTAAAGGCAAGGTCATTTCTGTCCTTTGACTGGATGAAAGCCAAGGCCAAATGGTGCTCACAGGGAAAGTTGGAGTTATTTGTTCATTTGCTTTGTCTTTACTTATATCTTGTCATAATAACTTTTAGTTATGCCACATACTTATGCACCACTCACGATTCTCCAGTTTTCTTAGTTTTGTTTATTTCTTCTTATTTTTGCATGGTAGATGTTGCATTAACTAATGTCACATTCAATGTCTCTCATAAGCAAGAGACTAAATTATGCCTTTAGTTGGTTATCTATGCAGTATTTTTAGAGCCACAAAGAGTTGGAAGGTGGAAGAGGCTGAGTTAGCTTTACATATCTTAGGTTGAAGTTGTACTACTATTCCCAATTTTAATCAAAAGCAAATATCAAATTTCCTGTATGCAGGAAGCTTACCTTCAAGAGCTTGGAGTGACCTTTCTGATCCTAATAATTTCAGAGCAATAGGTTGATCTGGACCAAACACTTCACCAGATGCAAGCTGAAATAATAAATCAACTCAGATTCCAGAGTGGAACTATATTGCATGCCCATTAAAGTTAGTAGTTCTCTCATAAAAAGATATCTTAAGCACATGCAAAATAAAGTTGTCAGCCTGAACAGTTAACATAATGTAGAGAAAATCTTGAAAAGAAAGGCAAACACACACCATATCTCCAATTTAGCTTTCATGCTCAATTCAATTTCTATTGCATGCAAAAGAATGTGGTGCTTCTAATAAATCTTCAAACTATAAATCTCAAATTTATAGATAGTGGTAAGTTTTAATTGCTCGAGAATAGATGATGTTATGAAGAATAACATAAGTAAATTCAAACCCAAAATGATGCATATGCATGTTAAACAATATACTGCAGTGCTCATCCAGGTATGTGGTTATCATAATAAATTCCTCAATCAATATAAAGAAACACAAATTCTAAGTCTGAAAGGAGAGTACTGATATAATAAGAAAATAATTGAAAATAGATAAATTTAGATAAGAGATAGAAAAGTTGAACTTCTAACGTGCTTCACTGACCCAGTCCTAATTTAAATCCAAGATATATTCACCTTGAAAAGTAGATGATTGGAAATCATTCCAGCAGCACCTGAGACTGCGATATTAATTAATTTCTTCCAGGATCTTGTCTCTTCTTCCTGCACATTTCCCAAATATTTCTAAGAGACATAGCTTAGATTGACAAATTAATTGTGTGATAGCATCAAAGAGCCATTAGATTCAAATGCAGAGTTATCCCCGCCCCTCTTTCAAAGATCTCATAACAAATAATATCAATACAATATTACTTTAATGTCCCCAAATTCAGTTAATTGTTCAAGTTGTGTATCTTTCTATAATGAGAGTAGAATGGAGATTCACTTGAATATAAAAACAGAAAATTGGAAAGAAAAAAAAGATCCGCAAGATATCACATACTGTACAGTAAGTTAAAAATATCAACCACTAACCCAACAATTTTCATAAAAGCAACTAAAGGAAGCATCGTTATTCCAGCCCTGCCACACCATGCCATCAACGATATTAACACCGACTAATTGGTATATACTTTATTGGTCACATTAAGTAGAACGGTTGTAAATTTAAAAGAACACCAAATGAAACAAATGCTTAAGTTCTAAAACGGTGACACTTTGTATCTATAGGAATTAATAGGGTTAAGGTAGCTGTATGAATTGCTACAGCATGGTGGACGGTTTGATGAACCCAACTCCAAATTGTTTCTGATATTTGACTCTAAATGGTTTGGATAGCAACTAATAGAAGATAAAAAAATCACTCCCCATTAAACCCTGACTAGGGAGGGTAGAGGTGAGGGCAATCCTTGGATGCAACTTTACCCTTGCATATTTGTAAAAAGGCCGGATTCGAATATGTGACTTTTGAGTCACAAAGGAGCAACTTTACAGCTACTCTAGGCTCACCCTCTTAGCAACCAATAGAAGATAATTGTTACAATTTCCTCATAGTCTTCTCCAGTATTAGTGATCTCCAAATACATCAAGAAGATTGAAGACTTAATTGTCAGAACTCAGAAGTGATAAGTAATGCAGCTAAACATTGACTGAACTCTATATTTTGAGAGCACCGTAAAACACAGTTTTGTTATAGGAGACAACCGATAACATTCTTGACGCATTTTGGCTGTCTATTGGTGTTTTAACAGCAAGGGTCAGGCATCTGAACAGATCAAACTTAACAAAAGAGGAGGAATCAAGACAAGTGCAATTGAAGACAGAAATACACCAATCTAGTTCTATGTATATAACTTAAATACATGCTGTAAAGGAAACCATGTATCAACATGCACATATTGACAAACACCATCAGCGCTACTTATAACAAACTTCACAGCAAAACCCAGAAAGTGATCAGTACTGGGGAAGGAACCTAGTCAAAAAAATCATGGACAAAACCCAAAATTTGGATTCAAGACAAACTGAAACAACATATATACATGGATGAAATACAAAAGAGGGGTAATGGAATACTTACAGCCTTCAAATCATAGGTAAGGCAGAAGACCCCATAGCAATCAGACTTACTCTTAGGATCCTTGTTTTGCACAGCTTGCACCTGCACTTCACTGAGAAGTGAAATACGGAAAATTCAGTTAGACCCAAGTAGCTAAATGAATATGTTGAATGAAAAATAAATAAATAAATAAATAAAGTTGCTTACTTTGGTGCAACAGAGCAAGAAATCCTAGCATGTTGAGTTCTATGAAGCGGTGCAAAAGCACAATGGCGGTGTCTAGGGAGATTCCTTGATATAAACGAGACTTGGGATGAGTAAAGAAGAGATTTTGAGCAAGTGGGGTTCAACTCTGCCACAGCCATGGCAAAGAAGAAAGAGTCTCCGACAAGAACTTAAAAAAAAGAAAAGAAAAAAAAAACACACACACTTTCTGCGTCTGGCAGAGAGTAAAAGCAACACTTTTGAAGAACTTTCTAAAGGGTACTAAAATGGGAAAATGAACAGAGATAACGTTTGGTTCAGAGGTTGCAATGTGGAGGGACAATACCAGAAAAGCAAAGGTCTTCAAGAGGATGATGATTTGAAATATTAGTATAAGGCCATGGGACTGACACATGTCAACGCACTCACAGTTAACATCATCCAATTTTATCTTCTTAATATGTGAAATTATTGGATATATCATATATAGCTTATATATTGAAGTAATAAAAATTGATAATTGAAGTCTTATTAGTAAACTTAACTGCTCGTAGTGTGAATTAAAGATGGGTTTTATTTCTCTCCTTTTGCGGTAGAGATTTTTCATTTAGCTACCGATACATAAAAGGTAATATTACTCTCATGTACAAATATCCAATTTTAGTAACTTTATTTTGGTGGTAGTATCAATGTAGTCAAAATTGAATTTCTATCTAGAAGAATTTTATAAGAGTTATGTTGTATGAAAAGTGATTATGTTATGTTATAGATATTCGTTTTGTGTGTCAGAGTTTTTTTTGCTACGGACTCCACAAAATATTGTGAGTGTAGGAAATTTTTTGTGATCGTGTTAAATGATAAATGATAAACCCAAAAACGAATGGGGATGATAAAAAGATAAATCATAGAAGCATACGAAAAATAGAGTTTTTTTTTTTGGTAAGCAAAATTTTTACTATTTAAGGTCAAGATACAAAATTATATATATATATATATATATATATATATATATATATTATATAATTCACTACTCAAAATTCAATGAAATAAATTCATATTTAAAATATATAAGTCACATCATCATTGTCAAAAATTAGTGTAAAAACTTACATCATTGGGCCAACTTTTAACCCAGGACCCAATTTTATTTTATTAAAAAAAAGAAAAAAACTATTTCCTTTACTCCCAAATCAAAATGGATAGTATCTTTTTCTAGCTATCTTGGAAATAAAAAACCCTCGGGCAAGGTTGCTGTTGCAAAGAAATAATATGGTCAAGCCACTTGTGAAGATTTTGAGTACCAAACTGAGGTGGATTTTGAATCAATCTATTACGGTTTTTTTTTTTTAATAAATTCAAAGGTATCTTCCGGCCGTAACCGAAGACTAATCCCCAACAAGCAAATCTTTTTTTTTTTCCATTCCGTATTAAATGATAAATGATAAACCCAAAAACGAATGGGGATGATAAAAAGATAAATCATAGAAGCATACCCCCAAATTTTACGATTTTTTTTTTTAATATATATATAAAATAAAATTTTGTTAATATTATTAAATAATTTGTTTTAAAAATTGTATAGTATAAAATTATATATATATATATATATATATATATATATATATTATCAATTTTATAAATCTTTTTATTTCTATTGCTATTCCTCTATCAATTTTAACAAAATCTCAATATGTATCCCAATAAAAAAATTCTCTCTCAATTTTAATAAATATATAACCTCACTCTCATTATATCTATTTTTTTATGAAATTAACAATGCTAAAAATTGTTTTGTTTCAAAATCCGTCATATCATCCCCATGTTTTGAATGTTTTGTTTCGACTCAATCTTCCATGGATTAACATTTTTTTTATACCGACCTTCGGTGTATTAATGTTTAGATAAAAAACTCATCTATACGAATCTTTTTTAATTTATTGGTTCATACGTGTTTTGATTTTTTATTTATTTATTTGTCCAACACAATTTATTCTTTCAATTTGAAAAGTAATCCTCAATGAAACATTAAATCATTAAACACGTAGAGTAAGAATCAAATGAAGTGATCTTAATTAGCTTACCACCTTTTTGCTCTCTTTTCATTTGCATAATTGTGTTTCTCTTTATGTAGTGGTTTCGTATAGAGAAAATAAATTTGCTCTAATTTAAAAGATTCACTTTTTGGGACAACTTGGTTGTAGTTTTTTATTTTATTTTTCAAAAAATATGTAGTTAAAATCATTGTTTAAGTTAAGGCACTTTTTTATTATTATTATTTTAAACTACTTTTTATGTCTGTTGGACCGAGCAATAGTACATTTTTTTCAATCTTTCAAATGTTGTTAAATGTTAATATTTTGAAAAGAAATTAACCAAATGAGTTCCTACGAGGTCAACGGGTAATAAAAATACTAATATTATGCAAAATAAAAAATTAATTTTCGCCCCCCCTCTCCTCTAATCCTGGCTCCGCCACTGCTCGGGACAAGGTTGCTATTGCAAAGAAAGAATATGGTCAAGCCACTTGTGAAGATTTTGAGTACCAAATGAGGTGGATTTTGAATCAATCTATTACGTTTTTTTTTTTAATAAATTCAAAGGTATCCTCCGGCCGTAACTGAAGACTAATCCCCAACGAGCACCATCGGACCTTTCGAGGGCGGCTTTCCCAAATCCTTTTTTTTTTCATTCCTAGGACTCGAACTCGAGACCTCTGGTTAAGGGGCTCATGCTCCCGTGACAAAGGAGTTTGATGTTTTGAAACATGCAAAAGAAGAGGACATGCAACTGATACAAAATTATGTGTTTAATTCGAATCAATTGATATAATTTAGAAGTTATTAAACTTTATTATTTTGATGTTTTGAAACTTGGTTGTAAGAGTTGTTAAACATTTTTTTTAATATTTTTGGACTTATGTCTTATATAATTATATGACTTGTATTTTTTAAATATGAAGTTGTTCATAGTGATTTATGTGATTTTTTTATATGTATATATGTATAATTGTGTATCTGACCTTAAGTAGTAGAAACTTTTCCCATCTCTTTCCATTTTTAAGTAAAAACTCAATTTTGATAATATTGGGTCATATAATTATATAAGAGATAAGTTCAAAACCATAAAAAGAGTTTAACAACTCATAAATTATGTCAATTGGTTCAAATTAAACACATCATCTTACATAAGTTGTATGTCCTCTATGTCCTATTTTCTTGTTCCTATACCAAATTATTTGTAACAAAATATAATAGATTGATTTAAAATCTGCTTCAACTTGATAGTCAAACTTTTGATCATAATATTCTTTCTATGCAACAAGAACCTTGTGCGAGATTTTTATTTTATTTTTTGCATTCTGCATTTTGATTTGGGGTGATAGAAATATGTTTTTTTTAAGAAAAAAAAAATCAGGTCATGAGTTAAAAGTTGATTTGGTTCAGTTTTTTTTTTTGGTATAAAACCCGGTTAAGTTTTTTATTTAAGTAAAAAAATAGAAATTTGTGTTTCTATCGTTTTTACACTCTTACACGATGATGGTTTTATTCAAAAAATAATTGTAAACTTTTATCAATTTCTACTTAGAATTTCTTTTACTTATATTTCAACACATATTACTTCAATAAAAACGTGAGTTACGTTTTTATACTAAATTTTTTACAACAATGGTACGTATACTTTGTGTCACGTGAAGAATATATGCCCATTGTGCAAATTAGGATTTGGATCACTAGCAGTAGCACTATGGTCATTTCCACATGGTTAGAAAAAATTGACAGGAAAAGTAATCAAAATTACTTATTTATTTAAGAATTTAAAATAGTGTCCAATTTTTTTAATAAAAAATCTTGATAATTTTTTATTTAGCATTTTTCATTATCAAAATATCTTTTATTATAATTACAAATAATTATTTTCACATTCTTTAAAATCTTTATTACTTATTGTAAATTAAGAAATTAGTGTTCACGAATATCCAAACAAACAAGGATAAATGAGGATGGGTAGAAAAGCAGATGTTGCTAGCCACGGGTTGCAGGATTAATCCTAACGTCCTTTAATTTTTTTTAGAAGTCAATAGTCAATGATTTAATTTACCTTTTCTAATTTTAAAGAAGGAGAATGATCGGTTTACAATTTTTTTTTATAAATTACACTAAATATGACACTCTTGATTAGTGTATGACCGGACATAGTATAGTTTGTAAATAAAAATTTATAAATATAACATTCCCCTATAAAGAATTATTTATATATATAGAGGTAGGATCCTTTGACACCAGTGTCAAATTTCAAATTTGACATCTCTTTGAGAGCCGTTAGATCGAAAAAGATCAACGACTCTGATTTGTAAGCATGTGATACCATTGATCTTTTTTGATCTAACGGCTCTTATATGAGGTGTCAAAGAAATATATATATATATATATATATATATATATATATATATATATATATATAGGGACAAGATCCGTTTACAAATTTTTTGGAATTTTTTTACAAATTACACTATATTCTCCCGGGAGAACATAGTGTAGTTTGCAAAAGTTTGTAGTCTCCCGGGAGAATATAGTATAGTTTGTAAGAGTTTGTAAACAAAAAAGTTTGTAAATATAAACTGCTCCATATATATATATATGAGCTATGTAGCACCGATACTGACACGTGACACGATACGACACTCCGACACGTTAATCTAAGAAATGCTAGATTTTGACATGTTAGAACACGTTTTTTATATTAAATAATATTTTTAATTTATGTAGTGTATATTATATTT
This sequence comes from Gastrolobium villosum, assembly GCA_032173675.1. NCBI lineage: Eukaryota > Viridiplantae > Streptophyta > Magnoliopsida > Fabales > Fabaceae > Gastrolobium > Gastrolobium villosum. The sequence continues at coordinate 115,901 of JAVKPL010007080.1, read as the reverse complement.
AATATTCAATAAGTTAACAAAAAAAATAAAACTAAACTTATAATATTCATTAATTTTGTAAAGAAACATAAGATATCTCATATATTCATATTAAACTCAATAAAATGATAATTGTAATCCAACGAATCTAATAGTTGGAACTAAAACCTCAACGTAATGCAACATTTGAATATTTTTTTTTTGAATTTCTATAACACTTGTTGGAGTGTTGGGAAGTGTCGGAGAGTGTCGGGAAGTGTCGAACACGACACGTCAGGATTTTTGAAGTGTCGGTACTTCATAGTATATGGGCACCATTATATTACAAACTATTAATTATTGTTAGATTATTTTGTTCATTAACATAATCTTTTTCAGGATATAATCCGTTTACAAATTTTTTATGCAAATTACACTAAGTACGATCGGTCGTATACTGCATGATTAAAGTATGACCGGTCGAACTTAGTGTAGTTTGTAAACAAAAAAGTTTGTAAATATAACTTGTCCCATCTTTTTATATAATTTCCAGTTTTATTTTCTTTCATTTTTTCTCTAGATCCGTAACTCTCCCTCCATGAGATCATATTTCTCTCTCTTGTTATTGCCTTTCTCATCAATCCAAAGAACAAAGCAACCATAATCCCCACAGAAATTAATTTTAAAGTATAGTTTCTCAATTATTAGATTCTAATTTTCCAATAGACGTTAACGATATATTTAGCTATTCATATTTTGGTACAACTCATAATGGAAAATCGAAAAACTGAACCCAATATGGCGTAAAATAAACTACTATGGAGTGTCTTTCTATGTCTGTTATGAGCCAAATATTTACTTTCAATTTTAGGGCTCAAATTAAAACTTTGATATACAAAGCAGTTGTTGTATTCACATACAATTCGTGTAATAGCTTTTATTGCTGAGAATGGCAATAACGAGAGCGAAAAGGGGAGAGAAAATGACACTGGAATATTATATGAGAAAAATAAGTTGTAAGAGGTTATAAATTTGGGAAAGTTAAATTTATTATCATTTTAAGTTTATCATTGTTACTATTCGATTGGTTATTATTGGATCAATTTGAAATCAACGGTTGAAAAATGAAAAAAAATTAATTGTGGTTGATAAAATAAGTGTGATGCTTAGTTCAATCAATGTAGTATGTGTGTATCTATCTAGGAAGACACATTTAAGAGAAAAAAAGGCTTAATTAAATGAATTAGTTTCACTTTTGGGCAAAAGTGCAATTAGTAAGAATTTTAGGAATAAGAATGTGTATAGACAAAATTACCCGGAACTTAAAAATAAGTTGGTTCAATAATATTTTGAACCAATAGAACGAGTTTAAAAGAGAGTTAATATTTTGAACCAATAGAACAAGCTCACGAGAAGTGGCTTGAAGCGGGCTGAAAAAGAGGAACGTCTTATTGCTTGGAAAGCCCCCCCTGTTGGGTGGGTTAAAGTGAATGTTGACGGGTCTAGTTCGCTTGGAGGTCTAAAGTCGAGCCGTGGTGGTGTCATCTGCAATAATTCTGGAGGCTGGATTAAGGGATTCTACAGGAACACGGGCAGTGGTTCTGCGCTTAGAGCGGAGCTTTGGGGTCTTCTGCATGGTGTTGAGATGGCTTGGAGCGCTGGCTTCAAATATGTTTGGGTGGAAAGTGACTCCCTTGTAGCTTTACAACTCATTTCGACCGGATGTCATAGCCATCATCCTCTCCAGCCCCTAGTTTCTAGGATTAGGAATTGCATGGCAGGTGATTGGTTTACTTTTGTATCTCATACTTTTAGAGAAGGAAATGCGGTAGCGGATTGGCTTGCAGGTTTTAACCGTGACCATGAAGATTGGAGCTTATGGATCCTTGATCAACCCCCTGAGGGATGTGTTCCACTTCTCCACAGGGATGAAGTTGAGTTTGGTAGTCTCAGATTGTGTAGCAGGCGTAGCTAGTCTTTTTTAGTTTTCCCTTATGATCCAAAAAAAAAGAGAGTTAATATAATGGGATAGATAAGTTTTTAGTCAATTAGGTGATACAACTTATTTAAACTCATTTTCCCTTGTCTCCCTCGACACTCTCTCCAAACCGAACCACCATTGCTCTTGGAGATCAAAACACAACTCCTTCATTTCTCATCCAAATCACTTTTTTCTCGAAGCAAATTTGTTTAGTTTTTCACCCTCAACCTAATCTATAATCCACTTTCCTCTAAAAAGCTTGGTATTGAGAGAAAAATCATGGTGAAAGTGGTGACCCATTGATGATTGAGTGTCTTGGGTGTGACTTGATCACATTGGAGGCTTTCCTTGCATGATTAAGTTTGGTGAAAGATTGATTTCTAGGATTTTCTATGAAAATGAGTCTTTGAAGAGCATGATTGAGGCTTAGGCCATGGTAGGAAAAATGTTTAGACGATGATTTTAACGGTGAAAATATTTTTGGAAGATCATTCTACCCATCTTCATCAAATTTTGAAAATTAGGCATAGGTAGTCTTAATTCTTGCATTTCAAGTAATGTGATTTGGATTGTTGGTATTGATTCTATGCATGGTGCTTCTAGATTGGAGGCAAGTGGACTTATCTTAATTGATCAAGCATTGGATCAAGGAGCCAACGGAGCTTGATATTGGCACTTGAGTTATTTCAAGTCAATGTGAGTTCATGACAATATGAGTGGTGTATGTTCCTTGCGATGGTTGTGAATATATGTTGATATTCACAAGGTTGCAATTGATAGTGTGTTAATGTTGATTGCAATTGTATCTTATCAAGTAGGTGATTATTTGACAAGTTATTGATTATTGCTTAGAGAGCAAGCTGACGGTTCAGAAATTTTGGTGCTTGGACCAAGCATTGGGTAGGATAATTTAAATGGTTTTAAATACTTATTATGACAGTAATTACCAGAACCTTTCTTCGATAATTTATGCTTATTCTTTTAAGGTGCTGAACACACGACCGCATATATACCCTCGGAGTGTTAAAGTCCTCGATCGTTTATTGTTTCTTTGAGATGTGCCATTTATATCATTAAAACTTGAAAAAAATGTTGTGAGACAGGTCTAGGGCATTGGATAGCACCACCCATTCTTTCATCCATCCTGATTGGTCATTAAATTTGGTATTGCTTTTGGGAAAACCAATTCGTCATATCACTCAGAAATTTTCTATTGACAGAGAAGTTGATGAAAGATACATATATTAAATAAATAATGGGGATTATACTTCGGTTTTATAATTCTCATTTAATATGAGAATTCAAATTTTTCTACACATCCTTCGATTTCCGTACTGACATGGGTCCTACATATAATTTTTTCTAACACATGAGTCCCACATGCTTTTTATCTCTACAACATGAGAATTGAATTCTCATTTAACATGAGAAAATCAAACCCCTTATACAGAAATGGCAAAATAATTTTTTTGCAACTAACCTTTCAATTTCTGTGTGATCATTGTTTTTTTTTCTCTCATGGTGGGTCCCATTTTAACTGAGTTTGCTGTAGAAATTTTTTGTGTTTTGCTATAGAAATTTTTTGTGTTTTGCTACTACTGCAAAAATATAAACCCCATAAATAATTAAGCAAACACAAAAAAAAATAAAAATGAAGGGAGACAAGTAGCAATATTGCACAAAACGAAAATGAGTAAATGGGGCCCTCAGCACAGTGAACCAAGCTATCCATTGGGAGAAGAAAACACTTGGCATTCCATAGGAAGATCTTTGCAAGAGAATAATCCCTGTTTTAGTAAAGTATTATAGATAGAAACTAAAGTTAATCATGAGAAAAGGCCAACACAACAATTAGATTCCAGAAGCATATTTAATAAGCATCAACATATTGAGCTCAACTTAATTAATTATGTGGAGGATGTTTCCAACACATTATTCTGTGTGTTAGAAAAATGTCTTGACTTTTGTTAAAGAAGGTGCCATACTTCACTAGAGAAGTGAACAACAGGCCAATAGAGCATGCAAGCAATCAAATCTAGTAATTATAAAGTATTTGACATGTAATGTAATGACATGTATACGTGTGGCAAGTTCTATGATTTTATTGCATGAATCAAGCCTAATGGAGCACTTGTATTCACCTACCTATTATTTTAGTGTTCCTTCAACAAGTAAATCTTTTTATCTTGATTATTTTTTAACATATTACAAAATTAATCATAATCTTTGTTTTTTTGGGGATAGAAATCATAATCTTTGTATATATAAAAGATAGTCTTTGCACATAAATTGATTCCTATGCAAAAGAAAGTGACAAAATATGGGTGATTGGTAAAAATAATCTGAGTTAACTATTCAATCTCTGAGTTGTTCTCGCATTTCAATATTCCTTTCCCATTTATGACAATGAATCAATATATATATATATATATATATATATATATATTGGTGGGACAGTATTCCAGATTTAAAAGCACTCAAAAGAAAAAATTGCTCAAATCCAATTGGCGAAAATAATCGTAAAATTTTATTAACAACACCATCCTAAGAAATTTTGTTTTTAAAATATATACATGACAAAATATCTTACAATTAGTATCATATTGCTTAATCAACTTGTCTAAACAGTTATAATTATAACATCTGAAGTTTTCAACAAAAATACATTCCGCAAATTAATATCTAAGCTAAATACCTATAGCAAAAGCCATGAAAGTACCTGTACTTAAAGGAGAAGAAAAGCTAGGTATTTTTGTCTAGGAGGAAGGGATTGGACGGAGAAGGAAGCTTATTAGCTTACCAATTAATTGGTTATAAGAGGATTAAAAAAAGGAAAAAATGAAAATAAAGTCACTAGACGGTCCATGCACTATAGTGCAAAAATATTACAATAGTGTTCTCCCGGAAGAACATAGTTATAATTTTACTATAACTGTGTTCTCGCGGGAGAACACAGTGCACTGGACCGATAACTGTACACTCACTAAACCCTTAAAAAAAATAGTGTCAATATATTATGTTTAAATTAGCAAAAAAGAATAATATTATTCATTTTTGAGACAAAGTCTTTTAGATTGTTTTTAAACAACAATAGTTAATTATTGGAAGAATTGGAGTCAACATATCAAGAATGTCTAATTTCAACCTGAACTCTAATAAGAACAAAGTGTCATTGTCTCGTCGAGATTTAAGATGTTTCCCATGCCATTGTCTTTGTTTAAAAAGCTGACAAGAAGAATGGAACTGCAAATAATTTTTTTTATAATTTTAGCATACCGTGTCATTGAAAAGCTTGCTGGCTAGCAGATATAGGACAAGCAACTCATCTCATCATATGCTTTAGGCGGCAATTAAGAACATAAACCATTAGGTAGACAACATCTACATCCTTCAAATATTCACTAATGAGGAAAAGAACATTCATTTTTCAATTATTTCTCTTGGCATCTGCATAGAGCATCAAGTATATATTCTTTTAGCAACTTAATCGCTATAACTAGTTATGTCTCACTCTCTTGGCTGCTGGCCAAATCTAATGTTTCTTATTAATCAAACTGACATGGTCAACAATGTTTGTCCTAGTACTTGACGAAGAAAAGCCTTGTATAAATATATGTCATGGTTCACACTCATTTTGCCTCAGCCTCACAACATAAGTATTGATTACTTGCTTAACACATATATCAAATTTGCAGAAAACAATGTCAGGAGAGGAAATTTGGTCATCCTGTGAAGAACAATCTAGTCAAAATCTGTCTCCATTTGATAACAGCAGTGGCTACAATTCAAGAACAGGCATTTATCACCCTCTTGTTAAGCTTGGCAAAAGACATGAAATCCCAACAAAGCCTGACCTTAACACTGCCCATCTTGTGCTATCACAGTTCCCACCAGCAGAACTTGCTGATGCAAGAATTGCATACATTGATTCAAGTACTAATCGTAGTATAAGCTATGGAGAGGTTCGCAGGTCTGTTTACTCCCTCGGATCAGCTTTGTTCCATGGACTTGGGGTAAGGAAAGGTGATGTGGTGTTTGTATTGTCCCCAAACTCAATAATGTACTCAACCATATGCTTATCAGTGTTATCAGTTGGAGCAATTCTGACAACTGCAAACCCCCTCAATACTGAGACAGAAATTGCCAAGCAAGTACGCGATTCGGGTGCTAAACTAGCAATTTCGGCACCAGAAGAGCTACACAAATTGGTCCCTACTGGGGTTCCTACAATTCTCACATCTAGTACCTCTGATAAGGAAATGTTATCAGTTGAAGAGTTAATAGAAGGATGCTATGATTCACTAGAGTTGCCACAAGTTTCTGTGGCTCAATCAGATACTGCTGCTATACTTTACTCTTCAGGGACTACAGGTGTAAGCAAAGGTGTAGTTTTGACACATGCAAATCTCATTTCCATAATGAGACTACTACTATGGTCTGCTGATGTAACTGGATCCGTTGATGATGTTTTCTTGGCCTTCATTCCAATGTTTCATGTTTATGGACTGATGTTCTTTGGATTTGGGTTGTTGTGTGTTGGTATTACAACAATTTTGATGCAGAAGTTTGACTTCCAAGCTATGCTTGTTGCTATCCAGAAGTACAAAGTTAATAACTTACCAGCAGTGCCACCAGTGATCCTTACACTTGTAAAACATGCAAGAAAAGAAAGGAGTGACTTATCCAGCCTTAGAAGGGTGGGCTCAGGGGCTGCACCTTTGAGTAAGGATGTGGTTCAGGAGTTTAGAAAGATATTTCCTTGGGTTGAACTAAGGCAAGGTTATGGGCTAACAGAAAGTTCTGGTGCAGCAACATTTTTTGTGTCAGATAAAGATGCTAAAGCTCACCCAGACTCATGTGGGAAGCTGCTTCCAACTTTTTGTGCAAAAGTGATAGACATTGAAACTGGGAAGCCTTTGCCTCCTCACAAGGAAGGAGAGTTATGGCTGAATGGTCCTTGTATTATGAAAGGATATCTAGGAAATTTGGAGGCAACAACTTCAACACTTGATTCAGAAGGTTGGTTGAGGACAGGTGATCTTGGTTATATTGACGAGAATGGATTTGTTTGTGTAGTTGAAAGAATAAAGGAGCTAATCAAGCACAATGGGTATCAGGTACTCAAAAGCCATAGTAGTTTCAGTTTTGTTTCTCTTGAAATTCAATTAGAATATCAATAAATTCATTTAGTTCTGAGGTATCAGATTGAGTTTCTAACCCAAAAAGTTCTTTGGTTTTCATTAATACATATATGGATTGCTTGTGTCAGGTGGCTCCAGCAGAACTGGAATCTGTGCTGCTAAGTCATCCTCTTATTGTTGATGCAGCAGTTATACCGTGCGTTACCCTCAGCACATGTTCACTCTCATTTTCATTCTCTCTATGACTTTTTCTCATGTGGAAAGATATGTTGCAGGGTTGAAGATGAAGAAACTGGACAGATACCAATGGCATATGTGGTGAGAGCAGTTGGTTCTGAACTCTCAGAAGACCAAGTCATTCAATTTGTTGCAGGCCAGGTCAATCTTAGTTCCTGCCTCTTCTCTTTCCTATGGTCATTTTAATTTGTTTCTCTTTCTTTTGAAAACTAAAATTTGAGCATTTTCAGGTGGCCCCATATAAGAAAGTGAGAAGGGTGAGTTTCATTGACACTATTCCAAAGTCAGCTGCTGGCAAGATATTGCGCAAAGATCTTGTTTCTCAAAGCAAATATCAACTTGTCTCCAAGTTATGAGTAACCTCAATATAAATGGTAGTGCTCATGTTAAGTAAAGGAAGTTCAGAAATGAAGAGAGCACCCCATTTAGATAGGAACCTGGAAAATAGTCATCCATGTATTTCCACTTTTTCTTTTTGGTGCACATGATGGCACATTTGTTGTCATAAAAAGTTGCTTACTTTATTTAAGCCTAAAGAAATACAGATTTTGTGGAATCTTAATGTATAGTTTCTGTTGCTAGTTTTAGAGGAGGAGCCAAATTAAAACAAGACACGAGCAATCAATGACCCTCCTCCAAACACGCTAATTGAGGGAATACAACTTTACTAGAGGAGGAACCACATTGGGACCATTTTTCACATGGCTACCCTCACCAACTTGTAATCATTCTTTTTTAAATCCAACCACAACCCGAGAACACGAACATAAGGGCAACCGATGAGTGAAAAGTTAAAAGGGGTGACAGGAGTTCCACGTTTCCCAATCAAAGAATTCTATACGATTATAACATTTGCGTGCCTAAAGAAAAACCATGTTAGTCCCTCAAAAAAGGACTAACATAAGGGCAACCATTTTGAATGCAATCCCCTACTAATTGAACTTACTAGCTAATCAAATTAAAATGGAATAAAACACGAGAATAAGATACCAATATATGATTAAATGAATGAGATAAAAATAAACCCAATATAATTTAATGGAAACAGGAACATCAAATGAATCAGACAATTACGCAGTACAAATACAAAAAGCTTATGTACCCATCTCTTGAAAGTTTCAGTCCTTCAAAATTGGAGTTCAACATTCTTATACATAATGCATTTCAACACAAAAGATAACACAGCAAAAGATCTGTAACAAGGAAATGCCATCTTCTGCATGAACCAAAAGAACACAATACAATTCTGCTGCTTGTAAGAAAGTTGAGGTTCCTCAGACTCAACTCCCAAATCACTTTTAGTTGGCATTGCCCACATAATTTTCATGCCTCACTCCCTGCAAACCATCGCCAAACACCACCAGAATTCTGCCTCTGAGCAGTTGCAGCGAGCTCCATCTCCTGGTCCAGATCAGACTTCTTTTTACGAAGAGCTTGTACCTGATCTTCCACAGACTGCATTGATTCCAGCAACTTCTGCAGCTCCGCAATTTTGGCCTGGAAACAAACATTAACAATATACTCAAATCCTACACAAAAACCATAAAGCCATTACACACTTCAAAAATAGGAAAGTGAATTTATACCTCCAGGTTAAAGCATCTTGATCTCTCAGCCACAAGCTGTCCCTGGACTGACTGGAGCTCCTGGAAATATATGTTCAATGATGAAAACTACAGTTACCTATTAAATTATACTGCACCTCCACATGAAAATTGTAATATATACCTTGGTCAACTCAGCATGAGTACTATTTACTTCGTCTATCTCACCTCCGAGCTTAGAATTCTCGACCCTGACTTCTGCAATTGACAATTCCAATAACCGTTTTTCTTCTTTAATGGCCTCAATTTTAACTGTGGCATCGTCCGGAGGATGACCGTTTACAGATGACTTGGAATTTATATCATCTAGTTGCGTGAAATCCAACTTCTCAGATTTAGACAAAGCATATGCAGAACTAACAGAAGCTGCGGCTGCGGCAGCCGCTGGTGATTGGAAAATCTTGGGACGTACGGAGTCCTTTGCCTTGGGTCTCATAACAAAAACCTAAATTTGCAAGGGGCCAGCCATCAGCCACAAAACCAACTTTATGGTATGCCAAAATTTTAATTTAAAATTTGCATATAAAAAATATGTAAAATTAGCAAATTCAAAATTTATAGCATAACATTCCAGATGTCTTCGTTCCTAATCTTTTCTTTTCTTGTATGTTCATCCACTTCATCATTCTGATCTCAGTCACCCGTGTTATTTGCTCTTGTTGAATTGTAACAACTCACTGCCCAACATTGACTAACATTCTAATAAATTTGCAATGACATTTGCCAGCATTATCAAACACAAATAGCTAATTCCAAGAAATCAATTCTAAAAGACTGAATAGAAGGTTTTCCTTTCTTTTTCCTTTACAAACTGATTTGGACTCGATCATGTTATAGTAGAGCCTAGCTTACTTTAGTCAAACTCAATCAATGTGCTATGTATTTCATCCATCTACTATTACATAACTAATAATAGATGAGGTTTTGACAACAATGATAGAGAATAATATAAACCATCAGAAAGGCCTTTACCCAACACCTTAAGGTTTTGGGTTGAAGTGGTTCTTTACATGGTATCAGAGCTTCAGTGACCATAAGGTCACGAGTTCGATCCTCACCACCCCCCACTTTCTAGTGGAATTAAAATAAACACAAGGTAAAACCAAAAATTGGGCTTGTGTAGTATCCACGCTTCAAACCCAAAGGGCTCTTGCATAAGGGTGTGTGTTAGAGAATTATATAAACCATTAAAAAGACCCTTACCCAACACCTCAAGGTTTTGGGTTGAAGTAGTTCTTTACAAACACAAATGGTATTAAATATTCAATGTTAAGAGAGAGATCCTTACTGGCTTTTTTTTGGTATATTGAGACTACCAAAGTGCATCAATCTTTTTGCACTGGTAAAAGAGATTTATTGGTAGAAAGTATAAAAACATGTAGGAGGATAAGGAGTCCTCCTAGAAACAGTTAAAACACATTACCAACAAAAAAGGATATATTACCAAAAAGAGAACCAAATCTCAAACGTCTCCAATCCCTCCACATGTCCAATAAAGAACCCCTATCCCATAGAAAACCGTGAGCTAAGACCCACAGCACCAAAAGCAAAATTGATCACATAGAAGCTTTAATGAAAGAAATCATTAGCCTAAAGAGATTGGCCTTGCAATCCAATCAAAGACGCCAAGATCCACAGGTATAGCACACTACCCAGAGGTTTTACACCTGAACCTCCTTCCCAAATTTAAAAAATGTGTAAACAAATAGCTCCAAAAGGCTAAACAAAGCCAAATAACAAATCATGTGGTTCCCACATTTTTCAACTTGCCTAAGTTTTAGGTTTTGTACAATAAGCTCTTTAATATGTTCACATGTCTTAACCAAATCCTTGGAAAGAGTTTCTGAGCACAACTGAAAAGCTTTCATTGGTAAATAAATTTTCATTTCTTTTAATGGTATTAGAGATATATAAAATCATTAATGTAGTTTCACCCAACAACTTAAATTTTTGGGTTGAATTGGTTCTTTACATGGTATCAGAGCCTCAGTGTCATAGGTTCGATCCTCACCGCCCTCCCGTTTAATTAATAATTAATCAAGTCTTGTGGAATTTTTTAGCACAGGTAGGTGAGCCTGTTCATTGTCCACCTTTCAAACCCAGTGGGCTCTCGTGTGGGGGCGTATTAGAGATATATAAAACCATTAATGTAGCCTCACCCAACAGCTTAAGCTTTTGGGTTAAATTGGTTCTTTACAAATGGTAAGTCGGTAATGCAACATTTCTATCTAGTTGATATTCTTGGAATCATTCTGATGGAACCCAAAGAGATACAAGACTAAATTCATCAATAATGGAGGCATAGCCTTTTTTTACATACACTAACACAATATTTAATGCAGAAAATAAATCCCAAGAAAGCCTCAACTCCCCCTCAAACCACACACTTAGGCTCAAGAGTTCCCTAGAGGTCTCTCAAATTCCCACTAACCAATTCTGAATATCTCTATATTGAAAACCCCACCCCCAAATCACTTTATATAACACATCTCTCTCCTCTAACTAATTACTATGGACTCTTTTCATTGCTAGACTTGGGCCCACTTGTCATAGCCCAACAATACTCCCCCTCCAAAATTCACCTTGTCCTCAAGGTGAGGGAAGAGTACAGGAAATGTGAGATACATTCCTCCTGGGTCCTATTGTTTGAAGCACCTTGACCAAATTGGCAGCTTTAATTTTTCATCCCCTAATTTGGCAAGACCTCCCCCTTCGTTTTCTGCTAAGGCCATGGTGTTAGCTTTAAAACTTGTATTGGCAACCCCAACGTCACATCCCTCCATTTCACTTTTCTCCCTAGCTTTACCATCGACGGGTGATGGTACCTTGTTTGTGAAAAGAGTCTTTCACAGTCAAAAATCTTTAAAGGGTTAAAGTTTAAATTCTGCATGTGGATTTTGAATCACAAATCCTTTAAAGTGTTAAAGTTTTTGTTTTTATGAACATAAAAATTTGATTCTGTGTTCATAAAACATTATGCATCATGGTTTAGTTTCTTTTCTTTATGAAAGTTCTAAAAGGAACACCCTTTTTGAAAGGGTAGATTCGGCCATGGAGGGTACTAAGAGTACCTTGAATGATTTCTTATTTTTCTCCATTAATTGTGTCATGTTTATATGCATGAAATTTTGTGACAAATTTATCATATAGTTACCTATATGATTCGGCCATGTAGGGATATATGGCTACATGCATGGTTTAATTTTGTTTTCTTTGAGAAAGAATTAACAAAATTTGAATTGAAATTGTTTTTAAATTCGGCCAATGAGAAATTTAAGATTATGAATCTTGATGTTATTTTGATGTTTAAATGTTAAATGTCAAAATATATGTGAAAATGTTATGTGATAATATAATGTTTGTGTTTGCAAGTTTTGAACTTTTCAGGTACAAACAGGAAGGGGATGGTCATGGTGCCCGGATTTGAATTTTTTTTGAATTTTAAATTTATGTGTAATCGCGCATTTTAATTTACAAGTATATTTGTAATTTAAATTTTGTAATTTTGTTCCTCCAAAGTGTTATGGAGTTTCTTTAATTATTTGTAATTAGAGAAATAGGCTAGTGGCGTATAGACGACAAGCGGCCGTTGCTTAAAGAAGCAAAAAGGACAAAAGCGCGAGCACCATGGCTATCTCAATATAAACTGTTTATATGTATGTGTGATTAGAACGTCTAGTATGCATAAATTGGGCAAATCGCGTTTGTATGGTTATTATGTTTGTCCAATAACGACTAGTGTATACCGATAGATGTTTGACATAGGTAACGACTAGCATGATAACTTACAATATGCGTTTGATGGGACCTAATTAACCCCAAGATAAAAGGAACCCTTAAAAGGAATAAATAATTAAGCATATGATTATCTCCCACCACCAATGCTACTCAAAACTCTTCTACGTAGTGGTGCTCCACAACTCAGTTGGGACCCACTATTTCGTTGGGCTAGAGTAGTGTTTGAAGTGTAAGACACTTAGGGTGCTGGTTTAATGCTTAACTAAGACATAAGTTGCAGGCACAGCCGGACTTATGTGCTTAGGGTAATGGTGCTAGGTTGGTTGCATGAGATGCACCACTAAGTGACAAAGAGTTGTCAACCTAAAGTTAAGAGAGGGTATGAGATACTGTTGATAAAGATCAACCCTTTATTTAAATTAATCTTGCGGTCTCAGACGGAGGTTAAAATAAATAATCGCACTCTTAAACCCACTAAGGTAAAATCTAAAGTAGATTAACCCTAAGTCAAAAGGAAGGGTCATTGACTTAGATAAAATAGTGGGAGGGGCAAATTATTTCAAGTCTTTAATAATTTGCTTTTAACTACATAACCGTATATTAACTAAAACTATCTTTACATCCTTTTCAGCTTATAGTATGACTAATCCACTGTCACTGCGTTCAATACTCGATACGAATAAACTGACCGGTTCGAATTTTATGGACTGGTATCGGAACCTAAGAATAGTTCTAAGGGCCGAAAAGATTGCCTACGTTTTAGATGCTGTAATACCCGTAGCTCCACGGGAAGGGGAAGAAGGGTTTGCGGAATTTGATTTCGTAACCCATCAACAGCACTTGGATGACAATGTGATGGCAGTATGCATCATGTTGGCATCCATGTCGCCTGAACTGCAAAAGCAGCATGAGCATATGGATGCTCCCTCTATTATCGTACATCTCAAGGAGTTGTATGATATTAAAGGCAGGCATGAGAGGTATGAGGCCTCAAGAGAACTGTTCTCTTGTAGGATGACTGAGAGCATGTCTGTTGCCAGCCATGTTCTCAAGATGATCGGGCTGATTGAGAAGCTAGGAAACCTAGGCTTCATCATGGATGCCGAGCTAAGTAATGACTTAGTCCTCACCTCACTTCCACCTTCCTTCAGTCAATTCATCATGAATTACAATATGCATGGGATGCAAGTGAGCTTGCCTGAGTTGTTAAGCATGTTAACAACAGCTGAAGTGTCTATCAAGAAGGATAGGACACAGGCTCTTTTGATTGGTGGGCCTAGCAAGGCCAAGGGAAAGGGTAAGGAGCCTGCAAAAGGTGACCCCCTTAAGCCCAAAGGAAAATCCAAGAAGAAGAAAGGCAAGAAGAAGGGTAAGAAGGCACCTAAGGACAAGGGTGATGCTGAGTGCTTCCATTGTGGCAAGAAAGGCCACTGGAAGAGGAATTGTCCAGACTACCTGAACAATGTGAAGGACAAGAAGCATGGTGATGCTTCTGCCTCAGGTATTTTCATGATTGAGATAAATTATTCTTATGCTAATCCATCCTCATGGGTATTAGATACCGGGTGTGGTTCTCATATCTGCAATATGTTGCAGGTACTTAGGAGCCCAAGGAGATTGGATAGAAACGAGGTGGATCTCCGCGTTGGTAATGGAGCAAGAGTTGCTGCTCATTCAGTTGGAGATGCTGACCTTATTTTGCCTACGGGCCTTTTACTGCATTTGAATAATTGTCTTTATGTTCCGCAAATTTCTAGAAACATTATTTCAATTTCTTGTTTAGAACAAGATGGATATACTTTCAGTATTAGGAATGGTACTTTTTCTATCATTTTGAATGATATGGTTTACGGTACTGCTTCTTTAATAAATGGATTGTATGTGTTGGAAATGGGAAATGAAGTGCTCAATATAGATGTGAAACGACCTAGGACGGATAATCAATCTTATCTTTGGCACTGTAGACTAGGGCACATAAATGAAACAAGATTGTCTAGGATGCATAGAGATGGATACCTGGACTCCATGGATTTGGAATCCTATGGACAGTGTGAATCTTGTCTAGCTGGGAAAATGATTCAACAAAAGCCCAAAGGGCTTGAGAGTCATAGGGCTAGTGAGTTATTAGAACTCATTCATACTGATGTATGTGGCCCAATGTCTATTGAGGCTAGAGGTGGATATTCTTATTTCATTACCTTTACAGATGACAAATCAAGATTTGGGTATATATACCTAATGAGATATAAATCTGAAGCTTTTGAAAAGTTCAAAGAGTTTAGGAATGAGGTGGAGAAACAGCGTGGCAAGATGATTAAGACATTACGATCAGATCGTGGTGGTGAATATTTGAGCCACGAGTTTCAGGGTTATCTGAGAGAAAATGGAATTCTCTCACAATTTACCGCTCCTTACACACCACACCAAAACGGTGTCTCCGAAAGGAGAAACAGGACCTTGTTAGACATGGTTAGGTCTATGATGAGTGAGACTCAACTTCCAAAATCGTTTTGGGGATATGCCTTAGACACAGCGGCATACCTTCTAAATAGGGTACCGTCTAAATCTGTTCAGACCACACCATATGAGATATGGAGTGGTAGAGACCCAACCTGAGTTACCTCAGGGTATGGGGATCGCCAGCTTATGTCAAAGCGTTGACATCAGACAAGCTTAGTGCTAAGAGTACTAAATGTCTATTTGTGGGGTATCCTAAAGGTACTAAGGGATACTACTTCTACTCCATGGAAGAACACAAAGTGTTTGTTTCAAAGAATGCTGAGTTCCTTGAGAAGGATTTGATCTCTCAAGGAGGCAGTGGGAGTAAGATTGATCTTGAAGAAGTGCAAGATCCACAAGAACAGATTGAGGAACCCGAGTCTGCTCCGCAGGCGACGTTCTCCAATGGAGAAGTAAACACACAACTCAGTAGACCTACGAGGGTCATCCATCCACCTGAAAGGTACGGGTTTGTGATTGAGAATCAGCAAACTGTTGAGGATGATGAACCAAGTAACTACGAGGAGGCGGTCAAAGATGTTGACTCCTCAAAATGGCTTGAAGCCATGGAATCTGAAATGGATTCGATGTATCAGAACAAGGTATGGACCTTGGTTCCTAAACCACAAGGAATAGTTCCTATTGGTAATAAATGGGTCTTTAAAAGAAAGACTGATGCAGATGGCAACGTTCAGACCTACAAAGCTAGGTTGGTGGCGAAAGGGTATCGTCAAAGACAAGGAGTTGACTATGATGAAACTTTTTCACCAGTTGCCATGATCAAATCTATTAGGATCATGCTTGCAATAGCAGCATACCACGACTATGAAATTTGGCAAATGGATGTCAAGACCGCCTTCTTGAATGGGTTCTTGAAGGAGGAAGTGTACATGACACAACCTGAAGGCTTTGAAAACAAAGATCAGGTGCATATGGTATGCAAACTACAAAGGTCAATATATGGGCTAAAGCAAGCATCAAGGAGTTGGAATATACGTTTTGATGAAGTCGTTAAGAGTAACGGTTTTATCAAGAACGAGGATGAACCTTGTGTTTACAGAAAGGTAAGTGGGAGTAATGTCGTCTTCCTAGTGCTTTAAATGGTTAAATGGTTCATCACTTGATCTCTTCCAATGACTTGTTCAACCACTGATGTTCCTTGTGCACTGGCAGCATGTGCAAGCATCATTTTGCCATTGGTATCACCAAAACAATATAAATGAGGCATCAGATTTAGATTCCCATTTGCATCAATTACTAGCATGAGCTTATCCATAGGAGCAAAACCACGCTGTGTTCCAACATCAATATCCTCCAATCCGAGACCTTGTGTGAATGGAGCCCTTCTACTTGCTATCGCATCCCCCATATCAAGGACGCCCAACCAAAGAATTTCATTGTTCTCCAAGCATTTACTTTCGCAAAGCTGCCCTTTTCCTTTAAGCTCCAGCGTGCAGATTCCCACTACCATGGCATGGATGTGGTGGCTATGGCAGACCTGGTTTGTTGAAGAAGGTGCCTCACATTCAAAGTATAAATCTCTTCGACCTTTGTCAATAAGCTCCTCCGGCAGCAACCCTCTGAAGCGTGCTCCACTATTAGCGTTAGGGCTGTTATTTCTCTCTCTCTTATGGAATGCAGCTACAGACCTTTGTGTGTGAAGGGTTTCAATCACACCAAGCCCATTTGTTGTGCTAATATTATTTAGGACCCCATTTGCTGTGCTAATATTGTTTGGGCCTAAGTTGGTTGGCCCATTACGGGTTTCCTGAATGTTGGGCCTGTTTATAATCTTTTCCTCTTGGTCTGTCACATTAGTCTTTGAAGGCTGCCCAATTGAAGATCCATTATTTCCCTTTCCTCCTAGCCCAATTGTTTCACCTAAGCCCATTTTCCTTAGCACTTTGTGTGCTGAATAATTAACCAGTGAGGGCCTCAAATGGGTACTGAGATCATACCTTTCCAGCCCCACATCATGTTCCTCCATCTTTTGCATCGATCTCGTCTCCTTCCCCAAATCCACCACTGCATGCAAGTGCATCTTTGCCTCAACGTCTTCGTCTTCTTCTTCTTCATCTCCTCCTTCTTCTATTTTTTTTTTCTTTTGCTTCTACTTGTGCGATTTCTTCTGCATGTTCTTCCTCTGTTGCTTCTGCATCTTCATCTCCTTCTGCAATTTCTTCGTTTTCAGCTTTGGCATCATCTTTTTTCTTCGCTTTTGTTGCTTCTTCTTCTACAATTTTTTCATCTTCTTGCCTTTCTTCTTCGATTTTTGTGAAGCTCTGTGTCTTCAACTTCTCGTATTCCATCCTTTGTGTTTTCATCCACTCAATTGTTTCCCCTAATATCTTCACCATTTTTTCTAGACATTCCCTACGCTCACTGATTCCTACCATTTTTTTTTTTCTAGATATGGTCCAGAAACACTCCCTAGATCGGAAATGCTCTGATACCAAATTGATGGAACCCAAAGAGATACAAGACTAAATTCATCAATAATGGAGGCATAGCCTCTTTTTACATACACTAACACAATATTTAATGCAGAAAATAAATCCCAAGAAAGGTCAACTCCCCCTCAAACCTCACACCTAGGCTCAAGAGTTCCCTAGAGGTCTCTCAAATTCCCACTAACCAATTCTGAATATCTCTATATTGAAAACCCCACCCCCAAATCACTTTATATAACACATCTCTCTCCTCTAACTAATTACTATGGACTCTTTTCATTGCTAGACTTGGGCCCACTTGTCATAGCCCAACACATTCCAATTGCCTATTGTTTTTTTCTAAATTTTTTTCCTTATCATTTCTAGGATGGATAATTTAGTGCAATGTTCCCATTAAATCTTAATATCAAACTAAAAAAATGGTAAAATTATAGTTGACCCTCACGTGGTTTTACCCAAAATCACTTCATTGATGTGGCTACAAAAATTGAAACTTTGGGACCCTGTGATTTGCTCTGTTATCACATAACCACCCCGTGATTTTTTTCCCATTCATTTTTTAATGGTGAGACACATGTAAACCAAGTGAGCTCACTTTCAAGTCATTGACTTCCAAATCTTCCCCAATTTCTTCACAAATCCCTTGCTCCTTTATTATTAATACCCAATTCACTGCAAAGTATTCACATGAGAGGGATCAGCAAGCCCTTAAACTCTCAAGTCTGCAAGTGAAGCTCAAAAGAGTACGCATACATCCAAACGAGCAGGCTGTTTGGAAAACTTCAACAAAGATTGATTCAACTCTTTTCCAAAGACAAACGAGTAGGCATGTATATGTCCAAATGAACATACATGCATGTCCAGACAAGCAGGCAATCTAGAACCAATTGTTGAGACAGAAGCAACGAAACATACAAGCAAGCACCCAAGTTGCTGAGCAAAACCAAGTTAGGAAACTGCAAAAAGGACCAATCCAAGGATAAAACCTCCCCAATGGCTAGAATTGATGAAAGAAGACCTCCTAAACGATCCACCAAAAAAAAAAGGCCTCCCAAATGGTCACAAGGCAGAGAAGGTATATATATATATATATATATATATAATCATCAAGGAGAAAAGGACAGCCATCAAGGCATCGACAAAAAAATCTTCAACTCAAGTCATGATTTTAATTTCACAAACGTAAGTTCTCTTTCCTGACAAAAACAAATTAAGAAAGCCAATCGTCCATAGCCAACAGAAAAATCATAAATAAAGGTTACATCACATACCTCATTGCTATATCTCCCATTGTAGCCACCAAAAGCTAACAAATATTTTTCTCCATCAATCAATGCTGAGCAGACACTAAGACCCTGATAAGCAATAAAGAATTACATCAAATATAAATCAATAGATGAAGAGTTTGCATTAACATAACAGGACATGAATTATTATCACACTTTCTTGGTACAAGCAACTGCTCATGCAACTTTTATCATATTTAATTACATATAAAGAGCACCCTACCCATTTTGATTGATCAATTAATTAGCAAGTTAGAAAAAGTCAAGGCCCACTTTCTTTCTTCTCTCTAGCCCCTCTTGTTTCATCTTCATGGCAACACTTTGAGGCTGATTCTAGGCAACCCTTTCTATTTTCTTCTTATATACTTCATTTAAATCTACCTCAATCTTTGGTAGATAATACATATGAGGAGTTGGTTACTTCTTTCCTCAAATCTGGAAGATTGAGTGTTTTGGTTCTTAATGAAACTGATGGACCTGCTACACTATGTCCTACTACTCTCTGCTTGCAGAATCCAATGTAGAGTGTCGATCAAGATGCTTTCTCATCAATTGCCACCAGCCTGGAGCTATGTGATTACATAGTTACACTTGCTTCCTAGTTCAGCAAAAGTTCTGCAGTAATTTTGTAATTTTAGATCTATTTTTTTCACTTTGGAATGTAGGTTCCACCAGGCCTGATTAGTTTAATAAGCTTTTTCCTAGAAAAAGATTCCTCCTCCCCTTTTCTTTTGATTGCATCATACTTTATGAATGAAGAGGCAATTATCTTCTTTAAAAAGAAAAGTCCATGAATTATAACATATATCCTGAATGCAAAAGATAGAACCTGTGTCTTATAACCAGAGGCTTAAGCTTATCTGGTGAAACAGTCAACAGAGTTTGACTTTTCAAACAAGCGATATATGCATAAAGGCTAATTGAGACAAGGACTAAATTTTTCATTTGATAATATCTCACTTTATTATGAAATCCAGAGTTAAATTGAAGCAGGATCTTTGTCATCTTTAGGACCTGTTATTTTCAGTTATTAATGATTAAAATTCTTCATGTTTCTCAATGCTTATAGGTAGGCATATTGTAATTCTAAATTCATTTGTGTCCCACCCGTTCTCACTTGCATTCAAACAAAGTACATAAGATAACAAATGAATGTCCTAGACCATCCACTTTCTGCATACACTATCATGGATTACCAAGCCACTTGAAGTAAAAAATAAGAAAATAAAAACTAAAATCTGTTTGTTTTATGAAAATAGAAAAAGGAAAGCTCTGGGTCGATGGCTCAATGTTCAGAATAAAATATTATCCTTTAAGATAGGAAAAAACAAGTTCCTCTAGTTAAGGCAAAAGAGATTTACAGGAACAAAACTCAAATCGGAAATAAATATATAGTCATATCCAATCCATACAGTCTCAAAATCAATAATCACAGATATGGCAGCCTACACTACTCTAATACAGATCATGCAAAAGAGAGAATTATAATACTCCATACAAACATTAATAAAAATATAAAAAAGATAGATTGCACAAAAGTAATTACCTCACTAGAAAGTGGATCTTTTTGCTTCACAACAGTCAACACAGACCAAACAAGCTTAGACATGTTTAATACCAGGGTTTCAGGGCAACCTGTTTTGAAAATTAGACCATCAGACATCCATAAACAGTGTTTCATTAGTGTTCAGAGCATAATCTATGCATTCTTGACATCGATAGTAATATTAATAAACTTACCTACCCCCTTTACTTTTCAGCAGTATCTTATGGTTCACTTTAAGGTTTTTGTTAGAATACACAAAAATGTCTCATTATATCTTGATTGCATCTTAGAATAATTTAGATTATCTCTTAGGAATGATTTCCTTATTTCTTTATATTTTATGATTTGTTTCCTTTTTAATATGAATAGGGAATTAGTGCTTTGTAGTTTGTAACACATCATTACACACCATATATCAATATTATATTGTATTATTCAGAGTTTGGTCTCTCTTTTCATCCTTCCCTACCAAATCATATAATTTCAACAGTTTTAATAGAAACAAGGAGGCCAAAAATTTTTGGTGTGGGGTTAATGCATTTCTCTGATATATTACTATTTGGTTGGAGCAAAATGCTCACATCCTTCAGCGAATCTTTTACCCCTAGATTTGCTTGAGTTATAATTGTGTTTATGGTTTCATGCTAGAGCTACTCTCAATGCTGTTTCAAGAGAGTTATTATTTCTAAAATGTGCATGGAGTGGAGACTTCCATGCTGCATTCTTGATTCTTTCTTTCTGCAACTGTTTTTCTTTTTCTCGTATTTTTCTGTTTTGAAGAATATCTTATCTGCTACACTCGAGTAGCATTTTCACTCTTTCTCTAATACTATTTCTTTTACAATATTAATAATAATAATTACATACCACTTCTATTATCTCCACCACCAATTATGAACCAGCTTTCATCAATAGTGATACCAGCATGTCCAGCCCTGGGAGATACTAAATCACCTTGAGTTTGTGGTTGGGACCACTCCATCTGAGCCAAATGAGGTTGTTACACTGTTAATGCTAAACTTGTAAGAATGAAGCAAAAGCAACTTTGAAGATTAATGACCAAAACTCGAGCAATTTTCTTGACAGGAAAATATAAATTGAAAACTAATCTCACATTTAGAAGAATATTGAAATTGTTCTTCCCTTTTTTTCCAAGGGTTACAGGGACCAGGTGAACAGGATAAACCAATAACCATTACGTTTCCAATGAAACATTTTCCACTTTAGAAGCTAACACATGTAAGGAGATCTCCATAAATAATAGTAGTTGCCAAGCATAAGATGCAGACATCAATGATGCCCAAGTTTGCCAATTATCAGTCTTTCCATTGAATGAACTCTCCGATGGATGGAAACTTAAGAAGAGATGCACAAATACTTCTCATAAATTTCGTAACCAAGAAAACTCCAGGTGAAACTAGTAAATCTCAGCCAAGAAATTTTATGTTGCAGGAAATATTAACCACCTATGTGGAGATGCAGGGCTACATTACCTACACATTCCCATAAAAAGTGTATATTAACCACTTTAAACAAATGCCTGCGTCTACTAGTTCCAAATATGCCAATGGAACATTCTGCCATAGATTCACAATGTATTTTACCAAGCCACCAGTACGTAGTACTTTAAGCTAAACTCACCAAATCGTTTCAGAAGACAAAAGCTTTGAGTATAGCTAAAAGGTCAACCAAATAAGTTTACGTCACTATATTGTCAGTGAATGATATAAATTGCAGGAATGAGGCCTGGTGTTAGTCAAATGACTGTATTAGCGTCAGTTGCTTTCAGTTGTTCTTATCTACGTACCCCACAAAAAAATTCAGACCAACACACCAATACCATTTAGCATCACCAGTATTTGCAAGAGCAAATTTTATATTTACAAGTGTTCCCTTAACAACCATCAAATGCTATTGCATGTGTTCATCAAAATAATGACCCAGAATAAGTATATTGTATAGAAAAAAAGAAAAAATTGTTACAGAAAAAAAAAGGTCACAAGACATTCCTCTGTAAGACAACACAATTGAAATGCTCTACAAAAACAATCTGGTATACAATACATTTAGATTTCTTTTTAAAAATAAAGGGCAAATAATAGCTCCCCAAGCTCTAAATATCATTCTAACATCCCGTTTTTATGAAAAACAAATAACCATCATTGGCAGTAATCCACAAAAAAGCCAGATAAAAACCTTTGTCCCATAATTGCAAAATTAGAAGGAGCTGGAATATGCATCTGATTCTGATAGGATACCAGAAAAACCTGTTATTGATTTACTACTGAAAATCCCTCAAGTCTGTTACAGATTTTGATATGGTATCAGTAACTAATATAGATCTGTATAACAGAAGGTCCTCTTGCACTCCACTCTAGTTCAGTAGCTAGCACCCAGAATTAAAGAAGAAAATTGAGCAAAAAAAGAAAGAATAGATAGTACAGACTCTTTGAGGGGTCTGCTGCATCCTTCCCAACCTTTCCACTCAATTCTCATTTGTCTCTTCCAATCCTCCCAAACTCCTCTACAAATTCATCAATGACAATATCTCTTATCTGTGCCATGAAGGCATTCTGTTGTCACAGGGTATATAATTTTCGCTAACTCTGATTCCTCTGATTCTGCTATCACAGGAAATATTATTCCCACTATCTCTATCAACGCACATGTGCCGTAAGTCTCCTCAGTCCCTTTTCTTCCTAGTGTACACTTGGAAATGGGAGTTCTAACAGTATCGTATCAAAATTCACTTTTTTCCATAGGTAATATACAAAAATGACTGATCACCCCAGAATGGAAGAAAAAAGCTTACTAATACTTTGATTTAATTCAAGATGCAAAAAATACAAAAATTGAAAATAATATTCACTTACTGTTTGCATGTCTAATAAGTGAAGATCATTGAAGAAGACAGAATGAGAGCAACCCCCAAAAATCAGAAGGTATCGCTCTCCTTGCATAGCAGCTGCATGATCATATCTAGGAGCCGGAGGTGTCTGCCTATCAAAATGCAAGAAAGTGGTATGGTAATATAAATCTTCTCTAAAGCATGAAAACACATTTTCCGAAAGTACAATAGATACTACTTACGAAGTATTTATCATATCCCAAGTCATATTTTCCAAATCGAGAACATGGACATCATTCAACAGCTTCCTGCTCATGTCTTCTCCACCAAACAATATCACTCTTGAACCAAACAGTGTTGCAGACTGTCCCATACGAGCTATCTAGAAAAATAAATTAAAAACATTCAAATATCTATTTGACTGCAATCAAAGTGATTACCACATTGCATGTATAGGTATTAAGAAGAAATTCTACACAAATTGAATATCCTACATACATAATCCAAAAGGAAAAAAGAAGTAGGATAAAGAAGATAAAACTACAACAACCAAGCCTTATCCCATTAGATGGGGTTGGCTACATGGATCAACTGACACCATTAGGCTGTATCAAAAGCCAAAATTTCAGTAAAATCATTTAGAGTAGGATATTGAAGATCTTATCCAAACAAAAATTCTACATCCAATGACAGAACTTCAAACTTTTACATCAATAGACACACTTACTGGAACACTTCCAGAAGTCTTAATAACTCCAAACTGGCATGTTTTGACGTCAATGTACCGAACTGCAAAGGTCAAATAAACATTGTGAATTTCTTATGTAACACACCATTTTATAATGATATCAAATAAATGAGGCACTTACATGTTTTTCTCCCCATTATAAAAAGACATTGGAAATATACTAACCTGTTAATTTATCAGAAGAATCCTTTGAATTGCCACCAAGAAGAAGTACTTTCTCTCCCCACCTAATCTGCAGAAATTTCCAAGTCTCTTTCAGAACAAATCAAACATCCAGATGATCACTAAAACTCATAGTGCATAAATTTCCAAACTAAATAAAGTAAGATTTCAAACTATAACATCTATGCACATAGAGAGAGTTGTGCATACAAATTTTTACCATATTGTGACCAGATGTGGCTGGAAGAGTCTCCTGTGAGCGACTGTCATCATCTTTTCCAGCATTTGCTTTTAGTTTCAGAGAAGACCATGTCAAACTTCTGAGGTCAAAAACCTGCACACAGCTGACTCGCATGACCCACTACAAAGAGTCCAAGATTCAGAAGCATCTGAGTCTACCCCATACCTGAATATCAGATAAGTGCCGACCATTACGACTCCCACCAGCAATGTATAATTTTTCATCAACTACTGCTGCAGCATGCTACAATGAAAGTACAAAACATGAAGTAAGTATCTGGCCCAAGGCTAAGGAAGGACTTCAGCTAAGAAGCCAAGAATGACTAAGGACTTTTTGCATTCAAATGCAAACTAACTCATAACAAGACCCAGTAATGAATTATTTTTATGCCTTTGTTAAAGAGATATCTTGCCTTGTCTTCCTTTTAATTTTGTACTCTTCCATCCTCTAATATAAAACAAGGAAAAGGGAGGGAGGGAGATGAACCTTGTAGCGAGCAGGTGGACGTGCACCAGATACAGGAATTGGTACCCACTCATCATATGTTAGCTCCTTATACCAATGGTTGACATCCATATCTTTCTGGTTCTTCTTTAGTCCAGGAAGAACTGTTTCAAATTGCCTTAATTGTCACTTCAGGTTACTAACTGTCATAAACAAACAAAGGATTTCAAATGACAAATTCCTTAGAGAACACACACAAAAAGATCCAATCAGTAAAACCTAGGAAGCACGGATACAATACATCATGGACAAGGGGATATGACAAATTTTAAAAATTATAAGACACGGCCCAGCTATGCTACAACATTTAAAATTAACATATAAACACAAATCTTACATTAAAAGAGAATCACTGTTTTAAAAGTTGTGTTCTCGAGATTTTAAGATGAGTAATGGTTGTGTGCTAAAACTCTCCCATTACATATCTTTCTTTTAACCCCCAAGGGTAGCTCAGTTGACAACTGAGCTTCCAAGGGTTTGCTTGGGTCAGGGGTTCAAACCTTGTCTCAAGCAAATTCTTAGAAAATCTTTGGGGGCCAGAGGACATGCCTCTCTCCTCGAAGGGGGGATTAGTCTCATCCTTCTTCCGGCAGCGAAGCTCAATGCACCCGCTGTTCCAATGAGGGGTAGCCTTCGGGCCATACTCCAAGGACAAGGTGACCGGAGGAGGTTGAATGGGGATACCGTCCAGGTTATACCAACAACAACAAAAAAAACTCTCCCATTACCTTTGATTTAAAAAAAAATTGCTTTCCCCATTGGAGAATAAGCCTAGTCAAGAGACAGTATAGGATTAGATTATGCAGAATCTCTTTGGAAGATTGAATTCCAAACAGACAGCTAACTGTGTAACAGCTTCTAACAGTCTCTATAGTGACATGTAACTGCTTCTAACTGACTAGTAGAGGTGCTAACAGAATTGGTCACAGGCTCTAGATATGCTTCTGTACTAAAAATATTCAGATCATTGTACAAGCAAAACAGATCAATACAAATTCTCACTAGCATTACTATATACACTAACAAGTTCCAACATATAGCATAAACTTTCACAATTCTCGGAGTCAAATTATGCTTTGACAAGCATCTCCAAGTATCTGAAATAGCAAATCCAGATCGAGCACACCACAGAAAATCGAAATTGGCGCACACAAGAAACGAATGGATTGGAATTGAACGTGAAAAGAGTGAAAGGGATTGAAACCTGTTATTACAGGGAGATGTCAAATCTCGAAACGTCGTCGTCCGATGTGGAGGGGAGAGATATTGGACGGTGGCGAATCGAGAGCCACCGTCGAGATCTCGATCGATACGCCGTCGTTAAGTGACAAAAACACAACACAACAAACGTTACGGCAAGAATTTAAAGCTCAAGTTGTTAAAGTGTACTAGTTATACAATAGCTAGAGATCTGAGACAACTCAAATTGTTTAACATACATTGAATATTTGGTTTTTGTTTTTATTTTTTTCCAACAATTTTTGGTAGTTTACTTTTTAACTAATTAAAAAAATCATCTATCATTTAACATGACCAGTTGGATATTTTTGTAAAAATAAAAACTCTGAAAAACGAATCTCTAACCAATTAAAATTATAAAACCCATAATTAATTTTACCATTAAATCAATTTTACCGTTAAATCAATTATGTGAATCCAATGATTATATTTATCTTCATCTTTATATGGTTATGATTCATCATATTTAATGTGAAAGCATTAAACATTAGAAATCATAAAATACAAAGGTAAAAATAAATATAAAATATTAAATATGGAGAATCATAACTATACAAAGATGGAAATAAATATAACCATTGGATTAACATAATCAATCTAACGGTAAAATTGATTAGTAATAATCTTGATAATAACACTAAGATTGTTAGAATATCATTTCCCTTCGAAAAATTGAGATCAGTTTTAATTGTCAGAAAATTTTGAAGATTATAAATAAAGAAAATTCATATAGACAGCTTCTGAAATTACTGAACCTCTATAGTTCTTCTTCATTTCTTTAAAATTAGTAAACATAATCTTTTGTGTGGCACTCGGACGTTTTTGTTAAACAAAAAAAAATAAAATACAAGT
Source organism: Gastrolobium villosum (assembly GCA_032173675.1). NCBI lineage: Eukaryota > Viridiplantae > Streptophyta > Magnoliopsida > Fabales > Fabaceae > Gastrolobium > Gastrolobium villosum. Next base: position 88,867 of record JAVKPL010007080.1, on the reverse strand, counting down.
CCTTCCATTCATAACGTGACTTGGAAAAAAATACCTTCCTAGTATAATCATTGTGTCTTGTTAAAAAAAGAAATCAAAATAATAATGCTTTGAATGATGAAGAAATTTTTTTATAAATTAATGAAGACTGTGAAAACTCAAATTAACTAAAAAAATTCATTTCTATTTTCATGTGTTCTTTGAATTTTCAATAAAAATATATTAAAATTCTTAATTCAGGATAAGTTTCTCTTGGGGATGAGAAATTTATGTCAACTAAGCAAATTGGTTTTCAAAAGAGAGATGGAATTTTTTTGCATTCAAAATACCCGGTAAAAGTTTATATTAAGTACACAAGAAACAAAAGAAATACACAAATCATCGTAGGTTAATTAGAACGAGTATTTTCTAAATCTCTTAATTTAAAGGTAGATTGATAACTTATCACTAATCGAATTATAAGATATTAATTAAAGGGTTCGCTTTTTCTGCAGTGAGTCAATACTACGTTGTTTTGGGTGAAAATTATGGTATTTTTGTAATTTTAATTTATCTTAGGGTTATAATAGTCTTTATATTTATATTTTTTTTAAGATTTTAATATCAAAACGACGTCGTTTTAGGAATAAATGCAGATAACTTATCTAGATTAACCGCGGAAACATTTTTCCCTTAATTAATTGTACTAAAGTTAACCTAAAAAGTCATGAAAAAATCAACTAGATAAACCAACTCCATGCATATTTAGATTATCTTATTCAAAATGTATAATTAAAAGATTTAATCGATAAATTTTCATAAATTTCTACTAATATAAAATAAGTTCATTTAAATATGAGTGATATATGACTTGTATTTTTCCATTAAATCTTGTGTACAACTTTCATGAAGTATAATTTTGGAGGAAAATAATTGTTTTAAAACTGAATTTGATTCTTGAGCTGTGTATGAGAGTTTGGTATGTACATTTAATAGGTGAGTTATGTCACTATAGAGGAAATTTTTAATACGCTCTCGTCCTTTCATGGTCCTTCCATTCACGAAGTGACACGTGTATTTTTCTTTTTCTTTTTTTCTTTTCTCTCTCCTCTCTCCTCAATTTCTCTTTCACTCTCTCTCCTTCACCCCACCCTATCCCATATGCACCGGGTGCACTATATTTTATCTCCACTATAGAGGTGCAGAGGTGCTATCAGAGATAATGGTACGAGCACAGGCGCATCTAGGTGCATGAAGGGGTAAATGTCCACTCTCTTCTCTTCAAATTCTAATTTTTCCAATTTAATTTATGGGTAGAATATTATAACAACCAATTAAAATTATTATCAATCAATTTCACCGTTAGATTGATTATGTTGATCCAATTGTTATATACATTTTCATCTTTGTATGGTTATGATTCCCCATATTTAATATAAAAGTATTAAATATAGGAAATCATGACCATACAAAGGTGAAAATAAATATAAAGTTTTAAATTTGAGAAATCATGACCATACAAAGATGGAAATAAATATAAACGTTGGATCAACATAATCGATCTAATGGTGAAATTGATTAGTAGTAACCCTAGTTGGTTGTTATGATATCATACCCCTTTAATTTTCCTCCTTCTATGTTATTTTCCTAAGTTTTTTTTTTTCTCCTCCATCCTCATTATCCAAATCTAACATCAAAGAGCTATACTCCAGACTCATCGTTTGCATTTACATACTGATTCATCTCTTCTCAAACCTCAATATCCATTATTGGAAGTTGGAACATTTGCTTCTTCCTCCATCATCAATCCAGTTGAGTCGCATTCCAAACTAGACCCAGATGAACTTATTGAGTGCTCACTCTTCATTAATTTCTTAAATCCGCCGGTGGGTGTGAGCCAAAGTTTTTAGAAGAGTCATTATTGTATATCTCAAGTATGATTGAGATAGAGGGAAAATGTATAAAATCATGTGGGTCTATATTTCATCAGAGTAATCGTTCATAAAAGTATGAATGTAAGTTGGCTCTTCAATAGGTGAATATCATTGTATATAGATGAAAAATATTTTTTAATAAGGGGAAAATATTTTCTCATGTTACATGAGAATTCAATTATCATGTTGTGTCCCTTCAATTTGCGTGTAAATTTTTTTTCTTCTCTTTTTGATAAATATGGGGCCCACCACTAGTTGAGTCACAATATAATAATTGAATTCTCATAGAAATGAGAAAATCAAACCCCTCCTAATAATGAGAGAAATGAGTCATAATTGTTTACCTTAGTGAGGTAGACCACTATGGGCCCGTTTGTATTCACTTTTAAAAAAAGTCCTTTTTATGACTTCCTTATTTTAAAAGTACTTTTTATAAAAGCTACAGCTATTTAGAATTTTAGAAAAAAAATTGATTTTTTGAAAAAAATATTTGGCTTTTGACTTCTGCTTTTTTGAGAATCTAAATTTTTTAGCTTTTGAAAAAATAGGTTCTTGCTTTTTTATGACTTCTACTTTTTTTAAAAGCATGCATCCAAATAGACTTTTTTCGAAAAGTGCTTTTTTTTTTCCTTAAAAAAAATAATTTTTGAAGAAAAAAAGCAAATGCAAACGGGCTCTATATATAATGTGGTGAGTTGTGCAAGTAGCGAAATATTCTTTACATTGAGATTTGTTATTTTATTTTATTTTTTGATAACAGAGGTTTGTTTTTTTCATTATAAGAAGCATGTGAGCAACCCCTTAATGGACTTCTAAGGGCCCGTCCGTCTATGGTATTGGGTCGTGAGACCGGTCCAGAACAATTTTAAAGTAAACAATTAAGAATGTATTTATTATTAATTTAATTAAAAGTATATATCATCATCTTAATTCACTAAGAATTTAATTAAAAAGTCTTATCTTATAATTTTACTATAAAAGAGTTCCAAGAGAAATGCCGGCACTACTTTTTTTAGTGGTAGCCTAAATTTTTTATTTTTGTTTTTTCTTATAATAATTAGTTTGGGGAGATCCCATTTTTTATGTGCGGGAATGATTCATAATTGGTCACATTTGCGGTATCTAATTTCTCTCTCAATATAAATATATATATTCTCGATGGTTAGAAAATTTTAAGGAAACGTATTAAAGATTTTGATCAAAACTTATATTTTCTAAAAAAATTGTTTCTGATAAAATATAACAACCTTGTGTGATCTAATTATATAACAAACAATATTACCTAATAAAATAAGACTGAGTTATTATTGTTATTATACATGAAGCGTTAGCCTCGAAACAAATATCAAAAACGAATTTGTGGCATCCAAACAAAAACAAATCATAAAGGTAATTTATTAGGTAATAATTAAGATGTGTATTTATCAACTACCTAAAAATCTAGAATCGAATATTACATCTTTTTAAGGCCTTCTTTCTTGCTCAATTCACTACCTCTGAGATTTTCCTTGGACAAGCGCATTCTACGTTCAAATGTATATCAACCAGTGGTAAACACAGGAAGATAAGCCAGAAATTGCCCCCCAAAGATATAGGACATTTTTGTAACCAAGCATGACTCATTCTTTATCATATCAACAACAATGTTCCCATAAATTCAACTACTATAAGTTTCATCACATTCAAAAATAGTATGTAAAAAGAAGGAAGTGCAAAAATAGAAAAAAACTCAGAAACCAACCACTGAATAATAGGATATTTGAAGTCACAAAAAGTTAACGAAAATCTCCTTAAACCCCTCCCTTCCACAACTTGAATCATCTTTTCTCCCTCCTCCCATTTTGTTCCTCAAACTTGGTAACATATGCATTATTCTCTTCCCTTAACCCTCTCGTCCTTCTCAAAGAGACTCTCATTTTCTTTCCCCGAAACAAAAAAAAGAAAAAACCAAGAGAGGAATTAAGAAAAGGAGTCTCTTTAACTCTTAACCTTCTCTTGGAGTACTACCCCATGGCTTTCATTGTCCTTTTCCTTCTCTTCTTTTCCCTTCCCTTCTCCTCTGCTAAACTCACCATTGATTACTACAAGAAAACATGCCCTGACTTTGAAAAAATTGTTATGGATAACGTGTACAACAAGCAAAGTGTAAGTCCAGCCACAGCAGCTGGTATCCTTCGTCTCTTCTTTCATGATTGCATCACTGATGGTTGTGATGCTTCAATTCTTGTTGGTTCCACTGCATATAACCCTCATGCTGAACGTGATGCTGAATTGAACCTTTCCCTCTCTGGTGATGCCTTTGATGTCATTGTTAAGATAAAAAATGCATTGGAATTATCATGTCCTGGTATTGTATCTTGCTCTGACATCATAGCACAATCCACAAGAGACCTTGTTAAGATGGTTGGTGGTCCTTTTTATCCTGTGAGGTTAGGTAGAAAGGATAGCTTTACATCAGATTCTTCAAGAGTTGATGCAAGCCTTCCAAGGACTAACATGACCATGGATCAGATCATTACCAAGTTTACTTCAAAGAAATTCACTGTTAAAGAGATGGTTGCTCTAACTGGTGCACACACCATTGGTTTCACACATTGCAAGGAATTCAGCAACAGGATCTTCAACTTTAGCAAAACCTCTCAGGTTGATCCTACCCTTCACCCAAAATTGGCTGAAGGTTTGAGGAAAGTGTGCCAGAACTACACTGTGGACCCTTCCATGGCAGCATTCAATGATGTGAGGTCACCAGGGAAATTTGACAATGCTTATTACCAAAATGTGCTTAAAGGGTTGGGGCTCTTAACTTCTGATTACCTCATGAGTGTTGACCCAAGAACAAGGCCAATTGTGGAACTCTATGCAAAAGATCAACAAGCATTCTTCCAGGATTTTGCAAAGGCAATGGAGAAGCTTTCTGTGTTTGGTGTGAAGACTGGTAGAAAAGGAGAGGTGAGGGCTAGGTGTGACCAGTTCAACCATCTCACTAATGCATAGAAGACTTAACCTTTGAAGTTTTGTGTATCTAGAGAGCCAGCCTTGGGTATATGTTGTCCTTAATTATCTAAAGAAAATTCACTTTGGATTCTTATGTTGGTTCCCTTTTGATATTTCTGTTATGTGAAGGGGAAAAGAAAAAAAAAAAAATTGGGCTTGTGATGGAGAAGATGAAGTTTTACTCTTTCTAATATTTGTGCTATGGTGTTGCTATATATTTATTTGTCCATGGATAAACTATATATGATAATTGTATCATTGGAAAGTTCACCTTGTATTTTTTTTAGATATTTATTTTTAGTTATATATATATATATATATATATATATATACCTCGTGCAATTTTAGAGATTGTGCATGAGAGGAAGAAGAATAAAATAACCAATTTATTATATCTTGTTGATCTAAACTCAAATGGGAGGAATTATAGCGTACGTGAGTCATGATATGGATGTTGTTCATGAGTTGGTTCCTGATATATATTTTTCTAATTAGATAAATCCTTTTGGGAGCTTTTTCAATCTTTGTTCCTTGAGATGAATTTGTGTTATCAACTATAGAACTGAGATCTTCTGCAACATATTAACATTAATTGGATGAAGAATAAGATTGATGTCCTTAAACAAAAAGAAAGCGATAAAAGAAAGTATTAATTAATTAAAAGCAACATGTTGTGTTTCAATGTGGTAAAGTTCTTAATACAATTTTTTCTTCTTTGATCTATGTTTGGTTCATTAATGGAACATTAGTTCGAGATTAAAATTGCAAAATTTTATGACTTTCTACATAATTGGAGTGAACTACTATGTTTTAATCTTTCATAATTTGTATAGATTTGAATCTGGTACTCAACTTTCGATTGTATTAATATAGTCCCTGGATTTTGTCAAATGATTTAATTTTGTCTAAAAAAGAAAGAAGAAAGAAAACCGGTTTATCTTTAATGAGAGCGGTTACACTTACTACCAAAAAGTTTTACAACTCTTACTACTAAATAAATCACCGTATGGTTATAATTTATTGAGAATTAATAATTAATTAATTAGTGTACCTAATAAATTATAACCATTAGATTGATAAATAATAATAAGTGATTACTTTAGTAGTAAGAGTTGTAAAACTTTTTGGTAGTATATAAGTATAACCGCTCCCATCTTTAATTGCGTTTATATCTCAATTTGGTACTTATCTATATGTTAATTTAATTAGCCAATAAAGAATTCACGTGTGAGGTTCCCTGACTAACAACATGATTTTAATTTGAAGCTCGTTTGAGCACCACCATGCATAGGTAGGAAATTGAATCCCGATATTTATAGCCCATTTACTTCATCAATTTGGAAGGCAATGTTTGGGGGAATTTTTTAATATGATGTACGATCATCATATGGTTCTTCTATTAAAAAATTGACATATGAACAAACAAAAAAAACCTCCCTTCTTTCTCTTCTCTCTCCTCAACTTTTTCTCTCTTCCTCTCATTTCCATCCCACCAATTTTTTTTTTTGCACCCGAACCATAAAAATATCGCTCATGTTTGGGGTACTTTTCATAATACAGTAATATATAAGAAATTTGCATCTATCATGTCACATGATACAAAATAATTTCCTACACACACAACATTTTGTGGGACCCGCACTTTTTGAAGCAAAAAAAAAACTAAGGCATGCAAAACGAATATCTATACCATTACACAATCACTTTTCCTACAAAATAACTCTTATAAAACCCAATATATAAACCAGGAAAGTTGATTTTAGATTTGAATTCTCTCATTTATCACTCTTACATTCAAGTTATCTGATAAAAGTGATAAAACATAATATGAGAATATTGTGCTTTTTTTAAAAAAGAATTATTTCCATATTAACATAATACCCTTTAAAATAATTTATATTTGTTGGTTTGAGATAGATGAACCGCTGATTAATGATTGGTCCGAGTCAAAATGATTGGTTATACATGATTGATTTCGCTTAAGTAAGGTCTTGGACTCAAACTTTTGTGACTGTAAGATTTTTTTCCTTTTGAGAAAGATAACTCCATCATGATATAGATGTTTCCGATTTCCCGGCTTGAAAAGGATTATTGCACTAAAGATACATATGGTTTATAAAATAAAAATAAAAAATGATTGGTCTGAGATGAGTAAATTGATTGGGTGTTTACTGGTGGCTGTTGCATTGCGGTGGAATAAGGAATTGTAATTTATATGTGGATGACTCCAACAGTCAAATCAATATTTAAAAAAGATGAAATAATGCAAAAGGAAAAAAAAATCCATACGCGAAAACATGAGCCCCATATATATCGATAGTTACAAGGATATTTTAGAATGTGTATAGTTAGCAAAAGGATATGCAGGTACAGTTTTTTTCACACATATGGATATCAAAAATTAAGATCACGATCATCCTTCAATGACATGATATAGCTGATATTAATTAAAAACTATTTGACTCAAAAGCACAACTCTAGTGAGTGAGGGTTAGATAGACACGCATACGCGTACCACTAAGCTAAGCAAAATTTAGTGGTGCCTCTAAAGTCCCTTCTTTATTTTCATTTTGCCATTATAATGGCCACAATAACCCAGATATTAATTATTAATTAATGTATGAGAATATGTTAGTCGTTTATTTTAAATTAAATATGTATAGAGTAATTTAGAGAAAATGAAAATGGCCCATTGTGCCCATTTTGATATGGTCAATATTCATTGATATGAGTTCAATCCTGTGATGATTGTAGGCAGAGTGCGATACAGGAAGCTATATAATAGAGTGCCATTTGTTATTTTGAAGAGTATATTACAAGAAGGGTTTATCATCTCTCATTCAACACATGACCTTATGAAATTTCCTACACACACAACATTTTGTGGGGTCCGCAGCAAAAAAAAAGAAAAAATTCCAACACGCAAAATGAATCTCTATAACATAACACAATCACTCTTACTACAACATAACTCTTATAAAACCCTTACAAGAAAGTAGACAAACACCACCGACAGATTTTGGATGGTCCGGGTGAGGAATATTTGATATTTGGATAGTTATGGTAGTGGTGGGTGTTGGTGCTGCATAAAAAACAAATTTCCTGAAAAAAAAAAAAAAAAGTGTTATGTGCAATGTGGGCTACCTGATACGTTGATCTAGAGACCTATAAGGACTAAAAGACTTCATTTGCAGTCCATTTGGATCATCTTCTTTTGACATTGATTAATTTAATTTTAAGGGCATGTTAATTTTCTCTTTTTCTTTTTACCCTAATTAGTTTCAATTATGCTCTTACCAAAAAAAATACAGAATTTTCATTCTATCTGTTTAATTTGATGCATTTGTGACCTTAATTATATATTAATATATTATTTTATTTTATTTTTTGGATATATTGTGTGTGTAGGAAAATTTTTGTGATCATGTTAAATTATAGAATATAAACCCTTAATTTTTTGAAGGGTATGTTACAATGATAATGGCTTTTTAATATGGGTAAGTGTATGTCATTATCCAAAAGATGACACTTGCTAAAAAAAAATATATTTTTTCCAATAGTTGTGTCATTTCTCAGAGAGAGAATGGATAAATAAAGGAGAATAGAGAGTAGACAAAAAAAATATTTCCCTTAAGAAGAGTTGCAATTTTGCTCTTACCAAAAAAAAATTTTTCACAGAATTTTCATATATCTGTTTAATTTGATGGATTTGTGACCTTAATTACATATTAATATATTATTTTATTTTATTTTTTGGATACATTGGTGGAAATTGGATACACAGTCTAATACAATCTTCTCAAATATCTTGTATTATTAGACTCAATCCTAATGACTTTTTAATATATTATTTAAGTTGGAGGGGAAGGTGTTTTACTCACCTAATCTTAATTCTCAAATAATTTTATTTCAGCCCTTATTTGATTAATTGAAGGAAAATAGTACTCTAGATGATCAAAGCACCCCAATGTATATGTGTATTATTGTGCTCTCAAGCACTCATATATCTTCATATGTGAAGTGAACAGAAACACAAAATGTGAACGCAGCTGATTGGCTCAATTTGCCTATACTAATAATGTAAAATATTGAGGAAGGCTTAAGTCAAAAGTGGGAACCAATTAAGGTATAAATTAGTGTATAGCATGAAATTACATAAAGGTCAAAAAGGAAGAGATTCCACCATCATCCACTAAGTGCAACCACTAACAAAATCCCTCGTACCACGTTCCATCAATTTATATAGTACATCCACTTATAAATTCTTTCTATAAATTTTTATAAATTATATTATGTAGAGAAATACATAATGTAATTTAGTGTATTTTGAGAAATATATAGTGTAATTTATTGATAAAAAATTTATAAATATAATTCTCTCCATCATATAAAATAGTGATTGGTTTGTTATTACCAAAACTATCAGAGACATATAAAAATTATTAATGTAGTTTGATTAGTATTTGGATTAAATTAATTCTTATGATATCAGAATCTCGGTATACCATGCAGTCTTCTATTTTTTTGTAAAATTTATTAATATATAGATAGACCGTGACTATGTATCATCCATCTTTTAAGTCTCATGAATTCTTTTGTGAATGACGGGTTAGAAATATATAAAAACTATTAATATAATCTCATTTACTAATTTAAGTTTTAGGTTGAATTGGTTATTGAATAAAAAATAAAAAGGAACGTACTAGAATCAGGTTTACAATGTGTATATATAGGGTACCTTACCTCACCCTTTTTGGCACCAGAGTAAGTACGTGTTTATATGTGTTGTCTCAAACGAGTGCAATTTCTCATTTTCACAGATTGAGTCTGTGGCAGTGTAGAGATGGCCAGCACTAAGGTCATAGGGGTTGGTTTCATTCTTTTGCTTATTGTGGACGTAGCTTTTGCTGCTAGGTTACTTGGTGGAAAAGGTGGTGGTGGTGGTGGTGGTGAAGGAGGAGGAGGTGGTGGTGGTGGTGTTGGTGGACGTGGTTCAGGGTATGGGTCTGGTGGGGGTGAAGGGTATGGTGGAGTAACAGGAGGAGGAGGAGGTGGTGGTGGTAAAGGAGGAGGTGGAGGAGGTGGTGGTGGTTCAGGTGGTTCAGGGTATGGGTCCGGATATGGATCCGGGTCTGGCTCTGGGTACGGATCTGGCGGAGGAGCTGGAAAAGGTGGAGGTGGTGGTGGAGGTGGTGGTAAAGGTGGAGGAGGTGGTGGTGGTTCAGGTGGTTCTGGCTATGGTTCTGGTTCTGGTTATGGAGAAGGAAGTGGCTATGGTGAAGGAGGAGGTAAAGGTGGAGGTGGTGGAGGAGGAGGAGGAGGTGGAGGAGGTGGTGGCGGAGGTAATGGAGGTTCTGGCTACGGCAGTGGGTCTGGGTATGGTTCAGGATATGGGTCTGGTGGTGGAGGATATGATAATGAATCCCCTTAAAATAATTATTATTATTTTAGGTATCATTCAATCTTATATGTCATTTCCAAAAATAAATTTGCAGTGTGACTTCTTGGTCGTGTGCTGCTTCATGCATGGTGGTGTTATGCTATATATATCATGGTTCGTTACTATAAATATTACTGTGTATCGTTGTAAGTGATGTTATAAAGCACAATATTAATGAAAGCAGAGTTAGCTGCTTTTCCCTTTTTTTCTCTCTTCCTCTCTTTTTTAGAATTATCTTATCTTATTTTTATTAAACTCAAATATTAATTAATGTTAACTTGGTGACTTGGAGTGATGCAAAGAATATTCTCTTTCCAATTTTTTTTTATATAATTGAGTCTTTTGTAAAACAATACGAATCATATATTAATTGAGTAATAATAGTATAAAAATATTTAAGTGTGGATTTAAATTAACTTATTTTAAAAATATAATTACTTTTTTAAATAAATTTAAAATTTTCAAAAAAAAAAATCGCTTTTAATCATTGTCAATATATGTGCTAAATCCAACAATGGATTATAATTAAGCATATCGAATTAAGTCATTTAAATATTTGTATGGTTTTGAAAGGGAATGTTCCGTACGTTTATTACTTGATTTGACTAATCTTTTTCACAAAACCATCAAATTTAAAAGCAAAGCTTGGATACCAAAAAAGAAAAAAAAAAACAGACAATATCATTACAACCATAAAAATGAGAGCTTTTTACGTGATCATTGAAGAAGAGGAATTTTTTGTTTATAATTAAATATAAAAGAATAATTTATAAATTAATTTTTTTCATTTACTGTGTTATTTAATATTAAAAATGTATTAAATATAAATTATATTATATATATTAAAAAAAAATTAATATCAAAACGTGTCCCAACGTGTTCAAATATGACATTTTTTAGAATTAGTGTGTCGTGTCGCGTCCCGTGTCCGTGCATCATAGCCATTCACTGTGTTATAATATTAAAAATAGGAGCATCTAATCTCATGTTATAAGATATACTCCTCTTATGTCATAGACCCAACATATGGTGGGTGTCATCATGTGTTAAAAAATAAAAAATAAATAAATAAAAGACACATTTATTGATGTATCTATAATATAAGATAACTCTCTCCTATTATATTAGAGAATAATTTCCCATTAAAAATATAACTAAAATGAAAGATAGTAATAATTCACAAAAATTAAAATGGTATACATTCAATAGTTACACTTCACATGATAACCAATCAAAATCCATATCATGATCAAAGCATACGCAATCTTTGCGGACGCAAAAATATATAGGACAAATCAACACTGCGAGATTATCTAGATTATCTCATAAAACATGATGTGTAACCATAGTAATACACAAAATCTTCATATATATGTTATCAAAAAAAAAAAATTCTTCATATTACTTTTCCTCATATTTTTTATTTAATTAAATCCTAAATACTTTACTTTTGAAATTATATTTTTTGTCCTCAATATCCTATTTAATTATTCTATTTCCTTAGAACTATTATTACATAAAACTTTCAATTAAATCAGACACTACTCCACGCGACTTATCGTTTCGTAACACTCAGAAGCTGACAACAGACCTTTTGGAGGAGAGCATATTTAGTGCCACCCACAATATTATTATAATTATGTATTTTTGAAGAGTATGTAATTAAATTATTGAAGTTTTTTTTTTCAAATTCCTCGTCAATCATAAATTTTAAAAAGAGAAAAAATAATAATTTTAATATTATAATTAAAATATTAAAATATATTTTTTTGGAGGTATGGTACAGCTAGCAAGGAACATTATCTAAATGTGACCCACCAGATGTCAACCATGACGGAATCAAAACCAGGTTTGGATGCCATGGGCAAAAGAAAGAACCCCCAGTCCCCCACAACTTTCAAAAAGCTTCAGAAATATCGCACTCGATCTCGCATGCTTATGCCTTGCAAGGGCAAAAGAAAGGACCCCCACAACTTTCAAAAAGCTTCAGAAATATCCCAGTCGATCTCGCATGCTTATGCCTGCAAAGTGTGGAACATATTTTTAGTATTACGGTAAATACTTTATCAAATATGAAAATATATATATATATATATATATATATATATATATATATATATATATATATTATATTAGTAAGAGAAAGTTTTAGGGGTAAGTCATCAGCTTTTTAATAAATGTTATTGAGTTTCATTTGAAATAGAAAATTACGATTTTATCAGTGTACTTCGAAGAAAAGTGGAAACATACTTACTGATTTAAGTCCACAGAAATTTTAAATATTAAGACACGGTATCACGCACAACCGGACTTGATACAATCACCAACCAACCAAGCCATCAAATTAGTCTTAAATAAATAAAAAGTAGTAAGTTCAACTAATGCAGAATGATTACGATGAAAAACATATATATAAAAAAAAAACACACACACAAACACACAACTCACTGGTGTGGGGTTCTGACAACCCACAAGTGAATTCCTAATTCTCAATAGCTATCACAGCAAATAAAATATTCTCAAATCCTATCTCAAGCCAGTAATTGAAGATACAGATCGTCAATGATATTAGCAACTGTTGACTTACAACCAAAGAATATAGTTCTCAATATTACATTTGGAAAAGCAAGAATGCCCTTTCCAATCGATCTTGTCCATTGAAAGGTTTGAGAAGAAATTCTATAAGACCGCTCTCAATTTAAGAAAAAAATCCTGCTTTCTCCCACTAAAATAAAGACCTTCCAAAGTATATCATGTGATATGATAATTTAAGTAAAACAAATCCCAAAATTCAGCAAATGTATGAGCAATTAGCAAGCAGGTTCACTAAGCATCTAACAGTAGACAAGTGCACTTGCGAACTACTCGATCACTCTCTCAGTAGCATAAGCAACCTTCTGCAATATCATAGATTCAGCTGTGCGTATTGCTCTCTGGGATCCGGTTATGGTAACTTTCCTGTATAATAAGGAAATAGAAACACATGTAAAACATATATGGGAAAAGAAATTACGTCAGGGCGTTTGATTCACGACTGCTGCTACACTGGGGGTATGAAGGAAGCAAAATATTGAGTGAACAAATTCCTACCTATCAGTTGTTCCGGATATGTAATCACCTCTATCTGATATCTTTATCCTTGCCCCACTAATCTGAAAAAGTAAGAGTTAGTCAAGTTAGTTTATTGTATAATTTTTACTTTATACCATGTATACCGTTACGCATTTGCAAACCTGACTAATATCCATTATATTCCTTCCACCACGTCCAACAACCAATCCAATATGCTCATCTGCGACACCAATTGTCACGGAGTTACTCCGCTCCTCCTAGAAAACAATAGAACATATGTCAGTTCAAACTGATGGAGAAAATCACCATAACATGAGGGTGCAAGGATTTAAATAGAGGCTAGGTAGTTTTTTCATTCACCAAATTCACCATTGATTATAGACACATAATCTCATGATAGCATGTTGGATTTCATATGATTAAGAAAAAAAAATTATAAAAATTGTATAACGGTGATATGCATGAAAAGTGAGTCCATTACAGTAACAGATCCCCCAAACAGGAAACTAAATTATTTTTCTTAATTGACAAACATCATTTTATGTTCTTTTAGGACTCATTGTTATCATGTTTTAAATTTCAAGACTGTCACGTAGATAAATATGTTCTAATTTATTTCAAGACTATACTTAATTGTTGAATTTCTTTGAGTGTCTTGACGGAAGTCTTTAATCTTCATCCCTTCAAACAGTGAGTGCCCATTACATAATGTGATTCCATAGTTGTTCCCTTTGCCTATTTTCGCTATGACATTTATAGATAGACCAGCCAAAACTTAGTTTTGTCCAATATCAACATCATCATAATAACAGCAAACAAGCCTCATCACACTACATGTACATGAATAATTGACAACATTGGGCTCTAATCTATCAAAAGTCATAACCAAGCTTTCAGTAAAACCATTTAGAACAAGGTCTTCTTTAATGGTTTCTCTTAGAAGTTTTCTTAGGTCTAACCCTTTTAACTGAACTATCTTCCATTTGATCCATTTTCTCACTTGAGCCTGTATTGGTCTTACATTCAAATGACTAAACCACCTTACGCCAGTATCCATCATCTTCTCCCCAATAGGTGCTACTAAAGCTTTCTCCTGAATACATTCATTCCTAATCTTATCTTTTCTTGTATGTCTACTTATCCAACTCAGCATATAAATTACAAGCAATTGAGCATGACCCCATTGAGTATGAACGTTCAAAGGATTACTAAGTAGCATGGGAAAAAAAATAATTTCAGGATAGCAACACTGGAATCCTCAGGAAAGGTTTCAATTTCACAGCATGCATGTTGATCAGCCTCCACTACAACAAGATATGGGAATTTAACATCTTTTTTATTTTTTTGGTGTGTTTGTGCCGGAAAACTTGGCATCTTACAACATAAGAAACCATTAACAAGATTAAAGTAAAGGAAAGAGAAAAACCTTGCTGTTCTGGAACTTCCCTCCCGCACCATTTGGTTTGTAATTCATTGAATTGTATGTCGCTGGTGCAACAGATGGAAGCACATAAGTAGTATATGGAACACCTTGATAACCCGAGAAGGAAACACCTAAAATACAAGTTAAAAATTCTACTTAGCAAGCATCAAATTCACCAATTATGATTCATCACAAAACATATTACTTATACAAGACAATGCGAATTAAATCTTGATTAAGATCATTTCACTACCATAAAAAAAGAGAATAATCTTCTGTTTAAAAAATAAATAACTCCAAAAATGAGTATATTATATTTTTAAGTAACTCTATCTCTTCCTCTTCCACTTTTCTTTCTTTTCTCATCTCCCCTTCAAAGCTGCATTTCCAGCAACAGCAAGAGCTTCCTGTGGTTAACTAACAATGCAAACATTGTAGCAGAGCACCCTAAAAACTGGGTTGAGGAGAGACAAAGATCTTGACCAGCCACAGATAAAGTGAATGCTGGAGATGGTAGCAGTTTCCTGAGCTGGGCTGCGGAAGATTGGGGTGGAGAGAGGTACAGATGTTGTTCAGTGCCCAAAAATTTTGAGGCTCTAATAGTTTAAACAGTTTGTTCAGTTCATAGTAAGTTTACATCTTTTTCAACTGCCTAAATGAAGGCTGAAGGTTTATATAACCTGACCGAACTGGGGACATGAACAGTTAAATGCTGTACAGGCCAGTACAGTCCGTTTTCAGAATTCTGAAATCAATACATCCTTACTTTTTAAATTTCTCTAATAAATCTACCTTATCTAGTAAGATCAAAGATATTCTATAAATCACGGTTGTTTCTGAAATGGATTATAAAATTATCTAAAATACGTTTTACATTCATATACAGATCTTTAGTATAACATTAAATTTGCTAATCATTTTAACAGTGTACTATATAAAGTTGTAGGGAGAACATTTTCTTACCATAACTATCTTCTATGTATGAGTAAGCAATATAGTAAGCAGAAAGAGAGATGGGCCAGGCTCATTAAAAGACAGCAAAAAGTTAGAAATGCCCATAAACTTCCACAAACTAAACTAAGAAAAAATGGGGATGATATACTAATTTAAGTATTGCATCTGTCTACTTTCTTCCTGCAATGAAGATGAAAGAAGACCATAATCACAGTGATCCATACACAAATAAAGCAGGGTTAACTGAGGATAGGTAAGAGTGAATTTAAGATTAGCAACTACTCCTATCTTCCGTATTAGGTTCTCCAAAATAAATAAATTAAACACATCAGCAAAATCTAAGAATAGATAAGTGATATTCCATGGTATAAATAAATGACACTGACCAGGATATGAAAATGGAGAATTCATGGACTGTGAATAATGAGGATCTTCAGCTAACTTAGAAACAATTAAATCAATCGCACGCATCTGCTCATCAAGAGTTCCTGTTACTGTCACTAGCCTATCATTCTGTCCATAGTAATTATTGTCTTGAGGAGATATCTTAATGCCAGCCTGAGATTCTTCAATGAATGACCTGACCAAAGAAAGAATTTTTAAGATAAGTTTTTTATCACCATATCTGAATAACGTACAAACATAGAGAAATGATCCTGCAATGAAAAAAAATAATAGTTGAACTACAAAATAACATTATTTTTTTTAAGCTGGAGGGGGAACAAGGGGAAATAAAATCTCAGACACCAAAGAACCAGCATCCATACAAGAAACAACATCTTGAAACCAAGACATTCCCATAACAGAAATCAACAAACATAAGTATCAAAAACTACTTTCATTATTCATAAACACAGCAAACAAGTAGGCCCTACTACTTGATAAAGAAAAGGAATGATACCTAATGGTAGCACCTCCCTTTCCAATTATTCCACCACAAGAACCATTGGGGACAATGAGTCTCACTTTTGTTTTTGGCTCAGCATCATTTTCATCCTCACTATGAAGCTAATCACAGAAGGCAAATTAATTTCAGAAACATGTAAGAAATCTTTTCTTCCAATAACTAAATAAATCGACATCACAGAGATTACCTCACTGAGCAACTTAGAAAGTATAAGTTCTACAGCTCTTAGTATTTCAGTTATTGCACCAGATACCATAATAATCCTATCAGTAGTTCCAGGGAAGAATTCATGATTGCGTGACAACTGAATTCGAGCTCCAGACTGTGACTGAAAATCAGTGATAGTTGAACCACCCTTTCCAATAACAGAACCAGCTGCAGAGTTTGATACAAGAAACCTAACATACGTTGGCTTCTCCTCAGAATCTGAAAGAAGCAAACATTACGTAAAAAGGTTATCACAAAGAATTAAAATAAAACTTTTACATATTCAAAAAATTAAACTCAGAAACCAGGAAGTCCCTTAAGAGGCAGACCAACTTCATTTTATGAAGCTAATGAGGATCCACAATAGGCCTACTCATTTTAGGTTAAACCAAAATTGCTACTTTCAAGGTTAGTGTGGTATACAAAATTCCAAATAAAAATAGAGATGAAAAATTCTAGGATGAGATTTATATGAAAATATAAAATTATAAAGCAAACTCAACCCTGAATTTTCCAGCCTCAATTCTAAGGGGACACCTAACTGACTCATAGAAACTTTTCCGTTAAAGTTTAATAGCCAAAGTCCAAAATGATAAAGCTCACGTTTTCTAATTAGGTAATGGATGTACACTGCAGAATACGCCATAAGTTTATAGAAACCTGGAAATAACTCCAACCTTTCTCAAAATAAAACATGTTTTCTTTATAAAAAAAAAAAAAGTAAAAAAACCCATTCGGCTCTAAGAAATAAAAAAAAAATCGCATATTTTCCTTCACATCTATTAACTTGGTGAGCATATTTTCATTCTATGATGGTCAGTATCTAAGAAATTAAGAACTGAAAAAAAAGTAAAAAGTCAGAACAATTACTTCACTCCAAAAATCGTAACGCTATCATATCCAACTACCAAAACAGAAGTTAATAAATAAATAAAAAAAATCACAAAAAATAAGTAAAACCCAAAAAAATCACATCCACAAATGAGACATGACGCAACAATGTTTATATCTTTATTTTCTTCATTTGAGAAAAATTCTAAATCTAATCAGAAGCAGCAGTAGCGTGGTGTGTGACTTCCATTCTCAACAATTAGGGTTCGGAATGAAACGTTGACCGTAGAATTACATCACCGACATTCAGTCACATACCTACATTACTATCCATACAAAAGAGCAAGCGAAACAGCGATGAACCGAATGAAGGGAGAGAGAGAGAAAGTAGATCAGATCGGATCAATACCTGGAGAAGTGGACTTGGGAGGAGGTGAAGCAGCGTGCTTCCTTGCTCCCTCAGGAGAAGACATGTACGAAGATTCCGTTGAATCCATTCTTCTTCTTCCTCTTCTTCAACAGCAAGAACAACAACAACAACCTCTTTCTCCTTCCTTTACGAGGAGAGAGAGAGAAGATGAATTCAGAGAGAAAGGGAGAAAACGGAGCGAGAAAGTTTCATAGCATTGAGGCAAAACGAGAATTGTTAACTGTTAAATAGATAGAGAGAGGGAATTGAAGGAGCGAAAATGGCAGAGGGGAGAGAGAAAGAGAGAGTGGAAGCGGAAGCGGAAGATGAGAGAGGAACAGAAGAGAAGAAGAAAGGGGCGTTGCAGTTCTGCTACATATCCAACGTGATGTTGTGTGATGTATTGCGTGTGTGTGTGTGTGTGTGAGATGTGTCAACGTGTGTGTTGTGAGGTGAGGTGCGAGTCGGTGTCTCTCTCTCTTCTCCTTGTACTTATTTAATATTCACTGTGCATAGCTAGGGCTCACAAATATTTCACTCACACCCACCCTATAGTTACACAATTGTCGTATTCATTTCCCTAACATCCACGGTTGTGTAATGCTTCTAATAAATTACGAGAGAGGATACTTTGTCTGTCTTCTACTATCAATTTATTACCAATCTAATCATCATTAGATCAAAGAAAGAGAATGTTAAAAAACTCATCATTAGATCAGGTTCCCACACATGATTATCTCTATAGCATGAGAGAGCTTCTCTCTTATTGGGTGAGATTAATAAATTCCAATATTTAAATTTGTTTTACTAAAATAATTATTAAAATTTATTTATTATATCATCAAATACGTGAATCAAGTGATATGTAATGTAAATTGAAAGTTTGATTTTTTCAATCCTCACATGTTGCGTCTTATTGTGTTAATTAAATAGGATAATGGCTCAGTTGCTATTTATTACTGTAATCTTGGGGTAATAATAAAGTACTTATTCCAATAAGCACACAAACTGTTTGACCGGTTACCCTGATTGATGACACATGTATAATAAATAATAAATGGGATCGATTACATTTATTACTATTTTAATTTTATTATTTATTTATTTTGATAATCGAAGAATTTATTTAGGAGTTGGTTTTAGGAGAGGTAAAGAAGAGAAGAGAGGATTTTAGTAAGTTCTTCCGGTTGTTTGGGAGTTTAAAAATATGGAAGAAGAGAATTAAGAATTTTTACAAAATCCTCCAAAACTCTTCTCACACTTAAAATTAAAGTTCTCCCAATTTGAGAGTTTTGAGGGGGGAAATATTAAAAATTATTTATCTACCCTTAGCATTAAAATGTGAAAATTACATAAATGTAAATCATTTTTAAATGTGATATTATTATAAAAGTATCAAATACCGATAAAATTTATCGATGAAAAATATTTCGTCAAAAATAGTGACGAAATTTTTGACGAAAATAATATTACGTCGAAAATAGAGATGAAAAAACATTTCCGATGAAACTAAAGACGAAATTAGAGATAGAACAAGATTTGGCCATAATCCCTGACATAAATTTTTTTCAAAAAAAAATAAAAAACTCACGCAAATTCTTGATAGAATTTAAATTCATCAAATCTGTCAACGAAAATATTTCATCAAACTTTTTAAGGAAAAATATTTCTGTTGAAAATTTCGATGCAACATATTTCCATCGAAAATTTTCGACAAAAAATAATTCTGTCGGAAAACATTTGCGTCAAATTTTTTTACAGAAAATATTTCCATCAAAATTTTCAACGGAACACATTTCAAACGAAAATTTTCGACGAAAAATATTTTCGTAAAATTTCTCACAAAAAATAGTTATGTAAAATATTATGACCGAAATTTTTTTTTGACAATATTCTAAATTTTGTCAAAACATTTCCTCAAAATATTGACAAAAAACCATTTTCGTCGAGAATTTTGACGAAATTTTTTTTTGTAAATAATTTTAATGGAAAAAAATTCGTCAAAATTCTCTGCAGAATATAAATTCTTACAAAAGTTTTTGACGCAAATAATTTCGTCATATTTTTTGACGAAAAAAATTTCGTCAAAATTTTCAACGGGAAATATTTCCTTCAAAATTTTCGATAAAAAAAAAAATCTATCAAAATTTCAACAGACACATTTTCGTCAAGACGAAAAATATTTCGTCAAAATTTTTTACGGAATCTAAATTCCGTCGAAAGTTTTGATAGAAATATTTCCTTAAAAAATTTTGACAAAAAAATTTTCGTCAAATTTTCATCGGAACATATTTTCATCGAAAATTTTGGATGGAAAATATTTTGTCAAAATTTTTTACGGAATTCTTTTTTTCGTCAAAAATTTATTTTTGTAAAAATTTCATCAGATAAAAATTTCGTCGCCTTTCAACGAAAAGTATTCCGACAGAAAAGTAATTTTTTGATGAAATTTTCGTCGTTTGCAACGTATAAATTTCGTCAAAAAATATATATTTTTTAGTAGCGTGAAAATACGTAAATAATTTTGTTATGAAATTTTAAATTTGATTATATTTGTAAAATATAATATTTATATTAACTTAAAAAAAAGGTAAAATTGTAAAAATATCTCATTAACAACTCCAATTTCTTTCTTACTATTTTTTTTAACTCTCAAAACAAGGGAAGGGAATACCCACCAATTCCCTTCCCCTCCCTCCCTTCCTCTTGAATCCCTTCCTATTCTTCCCTTCCAAACTCCCAAACAAAGCCTAAAGGGGTTAACAACAACACCGTTGATTTAGTCTTATTTTTCTTATTATCTGATTAATTATTGTTAGATCAATTTAAAATAAATTGTAGTTACTTTTTTTTTATTTTTTAATCATTGATTTTTTTATTACATGATTGATTATCAAAGAATTAATTTAAAATCAATGATTAAAAAATATATAAAAAAGTAACTACCATTTATTTTAAATTGATCTAACAATAATCAATCACATAATAAGAATAATAAGATAGCCTTAATAAATATGTGCATTCTTACTAATACTTCCAACGGTTGAAATACAATATATGTGAGTTTTTTATATAATACTTTTAAATTATTCTAATAATATGTATATATATTTTTATTCATCATATTTTTAATGGATTACACGTAATAGTCTCATAATGCATAAAAATTCTCATTAAATTGTTCTCGGGTGAATGAGTGGACTTGTGAGTAAGGTGTAAACAGGTTAGCTTAGGTTTTGACTTAAATAAGTTATGTCTGTGTAAAATATTGGGTATAATCTGACCTATTAGTCTGTGTAAGTCTCAAATTACAAGTTTGGCATGACCTATTTTTAAAAATTAAAAGCTTTGGCTCAGGCCTGTTAGTCTGATTTAGTCTATTAAACATTCAACAATTAAAATAATAACTAAAATAATATTATTTTATTATTCAAAATTATTAAAATAATAATTTTATTTATCATATTTTAAATAAATAATATGATATAGACTGGCACGTAGGTTTATAGGTCAGACATGTCTAAAAAATCTATGGCCAATTTTCTAAATAGGTATTTTTAAAAGTCTGGACCTGTTCTATTTTACTATTTATAATAGAACAAGCTAGCTTAATATATGCTAGGACGTAGGCCCATGTAGACCGACTTAGCCCATTTACACCCCTACTTGTGCCATGCCACCCTTTATTTTATTTTTTTCCTTGTGAAACGGCCCTTTGTGTCTGAAAAATGAAGTCTAATGTATAAACTCGAGAGTGAATAGCAAGATAAATTACAGGCAAAATGTATAGGAGATTTAAGTCTCCGATTATCAGTTTTTTTTTTTTTTTTTTTTATAAACTCCGATTATCAGTTTTATTAATGTGTATATAATGAGTTCATGACTTCATGTTTCAGTAATATCAGTTTTATTAATGTGTATATATATATATATATATGACTTCATGTTTCAGTAATATGCATGAAATTTTAAAGAGCTGAGTTACTTAAACAATTCCTAAGCGTAAATATATATATATCCGTATCGTTTTGGGGCTATCAAGTGAAACTATTTCCCTATATATATATATATATATATATATATATATATATATATCAAGTGAAACTATCAAAAGGAAGAATTTGAATACTTGAACTAAGGTAGTGGAAAATCTTTTTTGTTAGTGTATAACAATAAAAATCTCATGAACTCATGCTTAATTAAATATAGGAGAAAATTATGTATCATTTTAAAGAATACAAAATTATATCATTTTCAGTGAGAGAAATAAATAAATCATGGGAGAAAGTGGGGGGTTTAAAAATGTGGATCACACCTCTTTGTGATAGTGAAAAAAATGTAAGGTGTGTCATTTTTTTTCCTAAATATAATTAGGGTTCGCATTTTCTGCGGTTACTGCAGATAAGTTATCTACAGTAAGCCCAATACGATGTCGTTTTAGGCGGAAATCATAGTATTTTTATAATTTTAATTTATTTCAGGGTTAATATAGTCTTTATATTTATAATTTCTTAAGATTTTAATAACAAAACGACGTCGTTTTGGGAATAAATGCAGATAATTTATCTGCTTTAATTGCAGAAACATTTTTCCCATATAAGTATTGGTGTTAAAGTTTGAAGTAAAACTCTCCGGTTATACTCAAAACAATTAAAACAAAATTTTCAAGTAAAAATTGTAAATTTAATGTAATAATCTAGTGGTAGTATTGGTTCTAATTATTTTCAGGGTTTCGATTTTCTAGTAGAAAATTTTCTCATGCTTTATGTGGGGCCCACATTTATTAAAAAAATAAAAAACAAAAGAAAATATTGCACCAAATCAAAGGATCGCTAATAGGAGAAAACAACTCTCCAACGACATAAGAAAATATTTTCCCTTATTTTTAATGAAAAAGTTTGTGTCATTTTAAAAGATGACACAAGTTGTGTCATTTAAAAAGACAAATAATTTTCACGCAAAAAAAAAGACAAATATTTTTCAATTTTTAATTGTAAAAAAGTAACAAATTGAGAATTAATTTGAATGAGATTTTTCAATTAATTAAAATTTAAAAAAATTATAAAAATATAAATAATAAAAAGAGAGAATGTGAATAGAGAACTGAAATAGTAATAAGCTCACCCAAATATAATATGTGATCTAATAAATTTTAATACATTAAAAAGAATAATGTCAGTTTTTGGCATTTTATATCCTAATCGCCTTGCAAGTTGTGCGTTTTCTGATCACTCAATTCATGAATGTGTAAGTGATGCTTCGTTTTGTTGTTTGTTTGTTTGTGAATCGTAAAACGTGTACTAGCTGGAGTCCTTTAAAATTATGAGTCTGTCTTTGCTTTGATGCTCACGCGAATGGAATTTGGAATGAAAAATCAAAGTTTACTCATTTTTTTAATATTATTGGTTTTATTTCCGTTCTCCTTCTAATGAAATTTTAGCTTCAAAATCATTTTTATGCTGAAATAAGTGTTTGGGGTTGCTTTTGTGTTTGATTTAAGAAATTCATGATAGAAAAAAGTGTTTGTTTGACTAATTTTTTTAAAATAAAATATTTATATAAAATTACTTAATTTAAAATTTATTTTAAATAATTATAATTATTTACAAATTGTCACCCGATAAAGAGAGTAATCTAAAGGAATAAATAAGAGTGATTAAAGATGTTTTCTTACCAACAACCTTGCATTTAAGTGATAATTTTGTTTCTCTTAATAAGATTTCTGAATTTTTTTTTTTTATGCAGGGATATCTGAAATTCAAATCCTATGAAATAAATATATTGGAAGAGCCCCTTCAAATATGAATTCGAATGTGCTCAAACCAAATCAAACCGATTTGAACTCTAAAAAAAAAATTCATTCCAGTTTTTTTTCATCTATTATTATTATTATTATGGGAAAGGTTATACTTACAACCCAATTTCATTTACAATCATATTTTAACTGTTGATTTCCGTCAATTAACGGTTAAGATATTCACAAATTAAATTCCTTAATTCGCAATAAATGATAACTATTGATTGACAGAAATTAACGCTTAAGACATTGTTGTAAGAGGTTGTAATCGAAATAGGTTATAAGTATAACTTTTCCTATAATTATATATATTTATGAATCTTAATTTATGTTAAAAATATTTCAAATTAAGAATTTATGACATAACATTTCAGATGTCTTCCTTCGTAATATTTTCTTCTTTTCTTGTATGTAACACCGCCAAAAAGATAAAATAAATAAATAAATAAATAGCTCGCAAACGAACGAAAACACTACCTCCAAAACGAACGGAACTCGATATTAGCTCCAAAATCTCCATATATGAAGCCCACTCTTCAACCTTTCCATTTCATAGTTTCATGAAGCCGGCTAATTATCACCATTTAGATTTCACTTTTTTTTCCTCCTCGTTGTATTTAATATTTATGACCAGTAATTTCTATAACGAATTTTGCATATAAAAATATGTAAAATTAGCAATTATTTAATGTAACATTCCAGATGTCTTCCTTCTATTTTTTCTTCTTTTCTTATATGTAACACCGCCAAAAAGATAAAAAAAATAAAAAAAAAATTCGAAAAAGAAAAAAACCTCCAAAACGGGATATATTAGCTCCAAAATCTCTATATAAAAAACCTTAATGTTGTATTATCAATTTAGATTTCACTTTTTTTTCCTCCTCGTCATATTTAATATTTATAACCAGTAATTTCTATAACGAATTTTGGGGGTGTTTGACATATAAAATATCTCCGTTTGACAGCTGGGATTTTTTTTTAGAATGTTAGGAAAGTGATAAATGAGATTCATAAATGATCATATTTGATACGAAGTAGAGAAAAATTGCTTAGAAAAAATAAAATTGATGGATAAATTTTTGAAGTATAAAAATGAAGAAAAATGTTCACTTGCAAATACCACCACCACCTTGAGAGTGGTATCTTGATTTTCACAACAAACTCACTTATAGCAATTTTACACCATAACTTTTTCAATAATATGTTGGCCTGATAAATAAATAAAAAATTTAAACTTTTTCACAAAAATTATATTTCCATCTCTTCCCCGCTACTTTCCCAATAATTATATTTTTTTGATAAAATTTGTTTTTACCGTACCAAACGTCCTCTCTGCAACCCAATTGTTTACCGTAGAGAATTCCTGACAACAAAAGTCAACTGGTGCCAGTTCACAATGAAGACGTTGATAATGAGTGAACAGAGTATCTCCCTACAGCAATACCAGAACCATAATCATAAATTAGAATGAGTCTAACCGGAAAATACTGCAGAAATTCTGACTAAAAAATTTATAGAAAACAGATGTCATCTGGATGCCATTTTATTTTAAAATTTTAAGAATCAAGTTGTCTAAATATGATCAGCAATTGTACAAAATATATATATATATATATATATATATATATATATATATATATATATGGGAAAAAAGTATCTAATGTTACTTTTGGATAATTTAATTTAATATTCATCGAAAAGACGTTATTTTGGGATTTAAAAATTAAAAAATTAGAATGATAAAAACTATTATAACTCTGAGATAAATTAAAATTACAAAAATACCATAGTTTCTACCCAAAACGACGTCATTTCGATGAACATTAGATAAAGTTATATAAAGTAACTGTAGAAAAATCAAACTATATATATATATATATATATATATATATATATATATATATATAAAAAAAAAATATCTCAGATATATATTTTACATTTTACATCGATATAAGTTACACAATAAATTTGAAGTTGAAGGAAATAATTAAAACAAACAAAATAGACAAGTGGGTGTCATTGGCGAAAGGGCACTTCCTGTGTTAAATAAAACAACATTACACATATATATTGGAATACTAAATTGGTGCAAAACTGCAAATAGTTACCGGTAACAATATTTATCCTTTTAATTGACATAACTTATATCTCTTTACTTTCACAAAGAGGTGGGATCCACACTTTTATTTTTTTGTCAACTCTCTCCTCCTTTATTTATCTCTTTCTCTCTTAAAATAACACAACCTTACATCCTTTAAAATGACACACATTTTACCATAGTTACCTTCCAAAGAAAACTAATTAATTTGGGATGTCATCCACACCAAATATTGCGTAGCTGTCCATTCATTTCACCAAAAGAACTAAAAAAAATAATAAAATCATAAAATATTTACTTTTATTCAAAGTGTGGGATATCAGGATATCAAATATATCCATTAAAGTATCGTTTGGTACGCGGTGTTCTTCAGGATTTTCGGGAAACTTTTTTTTTCTAAATTTTAAATTTTTGGATATTATCATAAACTGAAAGTAAAAATCATATTTTTGAAAATTGGGATTCTCGGACAAAAAAAATTCTCATATACCAAACACCATCAAGTATCTCATAATAACTTGTGATTTGATGTTAAATAATTAAAATTTCCATCGTACTTTCAGCAGCCATAGCAGTACTTGAATTCTGTAGAACACTTGGATTCCTCCCGGCCCCTATGAATTTATATTTAAATCCGATTACAATTCAAATCCCGAATTAAAGATAACTCCTAAATTGTAAGGATAAGATCATGTGGGTCATATACATCAACCTTGTTTTATATATATATATATATATATATATATATATATATATATATATATATATAGTTTTATAATTCTCATTCAACATGAGAATAAAATTTTTCTACATATCCTTCGATTTCCGTGCTGACATGGGGTCTACATACAATTTTTTCTAACACATGGGTCTCACATGCTTTTTATCTCTACCACATAAAATTTCAATTCTCCTTTAGAATTATAAAAACCATACATATATGTATATATATACATATATGTATATATATACATATATGTATATATATACATATATATACATATATGTATATATATGTATATACATATATGTATATACATATATATAGGTTTCTTTGGTTTTGGCTGTATAGGTTTTAATTTGTTATCAAATTCTTCTACAAGATTATCTATATCTATTTCTTGTTTTTTCAATAAATAACTTTCTAAATTTGATATCCTGTGATGTAAGGTTATTAATAATTGTATTATTAAATTATTTTGTGCTATTATAGCTTTATCTCCTCTAGATGTTATATCTAAAGTTTTAATAAAACCTTTATTATAATCTTCCTCTGTATATGCTTTTATTTTTTCTAATTCGTCTCCAAAGTTAAAGTTTTTTGACATAAACTAATAATTCTTGTATTAATTGTTCTATTTTTAAGACTTTTTCTTCTAAAATTTTTTCTTTACTATTTAATTTTTCTATTAATTGATATATTTCTTTCTCTATTGGTTTTGGTTTTCTTTGTTCGAAACTTAATATTAATTGTTGTATGTCTGTTTTTGTTGGTAAATTTTCTATATCAATCTTATTTATTTTTCTTACTATTATTTCTTCAGTAGTTTTAATATAATCTAAATTGTTATTTATATCTTTTAGTAATTTATATATTCTGAATCTGTTTCACTTTCAAACATTAATTTATATTCTGACCTAAAATTATTTTCTTCTTCAAACCATTCTCCAAAATTAAAATATTCGTATCCTGCTAAATCAACTTCTTCTAAATATGGTCTTAAGATTTGTCTTAATTCTGTTTGTTTATCATGATTAATTATTATAATATCTATTACTGTTTTTAGGAATTTAATATAACTATATTTTAAATAATGATGATTATCACTGTCTAAAAAAGTCCACAATTCTTTATAATATTGTACTTCTGTATAATATTTAAATACAAATACTAATTCTTTTTTAAATCTTTCAAAAGCTATGTCTAATATATGCATAAAATTTTTAATCTGAATAATAATAATCTGAGTAATGGATTATGAAAAGAGATAAAATATACAAAGAAGAAACTAACAAGGGGAAGAATATACACATACTTAAAATAAAAGCTTTAAGAAGACATGGTAGTACCTTAAGAAAGGAGAAGGATTTCCCTTCGGAAATCCCCGAAAGATGTTTAAGAGAACTGAGAGAATAAGAGCAAGCTTATGTTTTCAGAAAATGGAATACTTTTATTACAAGCACAGAAAGATTACAATAGAGACATCCCAGAGGTTTCTAACTCAGAGTATGCTCACACTTCGCTCACTTATGTTTTCACTAAAACAAGGTACCTATTTATAGACTTAGAAATGAAACATGAAATACAACAGGTAATCCTTTCTTTTCTGAGTCGGGTACTCATTGGGCCCCATCGTCACTTCAGATAAAAGTAGGATTCCTGACACAATTACAACTTTTTTTTTTTTAAAAAAAAACCCTTACCGACACTTATATTTACAAAATACCCTGCCGACATTTTCTATTCAGCATTTTGTGGACATGAGTTTGCCGACCTTATCTCTTATTCTGACAACTTTACATAAAGTCTAATAGCTAGAGCATAGTTCTGATGGCTGCTAGTGTAGAGTCTTCTAGTGTAGAGTCTTCATGGCTATAGTATAGAGTCTTGATGGCTATAATGTAGAGTCTGACTTTTAGACTTTATCTTCAATGTTCTGTCTGCCAATAGTGTCCATTGAATCTCCAGATATTGGTGAAGATATGTCTTCATCTTCTTTATCTTTTTCAGGTTCTACTAGCTGTCGGATTTCCTTTTGTGCATTTAGTATTTCTTCTATTTTCCTTTTTAATATTTCTAAAGTATTTTCTTCTTGGCTTTTTGGCAAAGCCACAGCCTTTAACGGATTTGTTTTTTCATCACCAAGCACCGTTTGAGCTTGTGAAGGCATAGAACCTGCTTCTATGCTAGCTTCTTGATTGCTCAGAAGGGAGCAATTACCTATCTCACCCGTTTTTGTGGACGGGAAACCATAAGATTTTTGCTGAAGTTTATCTACTTCTTGTTGTAATATAAATATCTGTTTAAGAAGTCTCTCTCTCTCATTAAGATATTCTCTTTCCTCATTAAGACTTCTAATTGTTCTGGATAAGATTTCACAATGATCACAAAATATGACTTTTGTCTGGCTACTGGAAGCTTTTAGATATGGTAATGGTTCAGAAAAATTTCTGAGAGAAGGATGTATATGAAAATGAGGACCTAAAAAAGATCTTGCAGCAGAAAAGGCTTCATCTATTGTATGGAAACCTTTATATTTTGGATTTTTAAAATTTCTGGTGGATTCTATAACATCTATCCAGGAATTAAAGACTCCAGGATTATTACCTTCAAACACAACGTAAAATCGAAATCTTTCTTGACTTAAATTAAAGGTATATCCTAAGGCATTCATGGCTGCTATAAAATGTTTTCTATCTTTAGGTTCTTTATTAAAAGAAACCCATAAATTATCTAAAATACATTTCTGTTCTGAAGTGAAAGTTTGTCCTGCTAATGGTCTAAAAGATATATTAGAACTAGGATATATCTGAAGATTAACATTACCAAAATTTAAACTATTTATAGTTTTCTGTTCTACTGATCTTTGATAAAGATTCTGTTCTAGCTGCTGCTGTTCTTGATTATGCATAATTGCTTTAGGTCTGTCTCCTGGTTTCATCTGAAAATTATAATCAAGAATTAGTTATAGTTCTAGATAAATAATCAGCTATATAATTATCTTCTCCTTTAATATGTTCAATATTAATTTTGTAACCATGATTAATAAATTTATCTTTTAATATTAACCATCTTCGTCTTCCAAGTTTATTTTCATTTAATTTATTATAAAATTTTACAATTGCTTCACAATCAGTTCGTAAAGTAAATTCTCTATTTACAATAAAAATTTCAAATGCATCTAAGCCTTTAATTACTGCTTCTATTTCATAGTCTATAGCACTAAGATTTTTTACTTTATGTTTACCACTAGCATACCTGCATATTTGTTCTGTTTCTTTTTCTGAATATTTATTAGGCTTTTTTCTCAACTCAGCTCCCCATCCTAACTCTGATCCATCCGTTACTACTATTCTATAATCTGTATTAAGTGGTAATGTTAAAGGAGGTAAATCTTTTACTAATTCTTTTATTTGTCTAACCAATTTTTTATCTTCATTATTAAAATATCTTTGTCCTTTTATTGATGCTTTACTATATAATGGCCCTAAATATTTGCCAAAATCTTTTATAAAATTTCTAGCATAATTACACAATCCTAAAAATCTTTGTAGTGTTTTTAAATCTTTTAAATCTTCAGGAAATTCTATAATTTTCTGGGAAATATGAGGTTGTAGTTTCATAGTACCTTCTCCTAATTCTAATCCTAAATATTTAATATAAGTTTTTCCTAATTCCATTTTCTTTTTACTAATTATAATTCCATGTTTAACAAACTCAGAGAATATTACATGTAAGTGTCCTATATGTTCTTTTATATTTTTACTATATACTAGAATATCATCTATATATACTATACAGAATTGTTTATGTTTTAGGAAAATTTCATCCATTCTTCTTTGATATATGCTTGGTGCATTTTTAAGCCCAAAAGGCATTACTAACCATTCAAAATGCCCTAAGGGTGTTGT
The DNA here is from genome assembly GCA_032173675.1 of Gastrolobium villosum. Taxonomy (NCBI): domain Eukaryota; kingdom Viridiplantae; phylum Streptophyta; class Magnoliopsida; order Fabales; family Fabaceae; genus Gastrolobium; species Gastrolobium villosum. Next base: position 58,211 of record JAVKPL010007080.1, on the reverse strand, counting down.
GAAAGCCGTCCATTCTATACTTTCTTCTTTTAATTTAAAATGATGGAAACCGCTTTTACAATCAAATTTACTGAATATTTTACAATCTTGTATATGAGAAATTAAAGTATCTTTGTCTGGAATATTATATGCATCTTCTATAGTGTTATCATTTAGTCGTTTATAATTAATGACCATTCTGCTTTTTCCTCGAACTATTTCACTATGTTTCTTTACTATAAATGCTGCTGATCTGTGTCTACTATCTGATTTCCTAATTAATCCTAATTTACTCAATTCTTCTATATGAAGATTAAAATCTTTTTCATCTATCATAGTATGTTTAATACTTTTAGTAGATATTCTTATATCTGGATTTTTCAATTTTATTTCACATATAGGTTTATCTATATCCCAATATTTTAAGGGGTTATCTCCAAATATTTCTAATTTTTCTAATTTACTAATAACATCTTGTATATCACTATTTTCTAATATATTATAAGCTTGTATAGGATTAAAAAATTCATTAAAATCTTCTAAATCTATTATTACACAATTATCTTCAATACCTAAATAATCTATTTCTAAAAATTCTTCTTCTTTTATAGGTTGATTAATTTTACATTGTCCTTTTATTGGACAATCACATTCAGATTTTCTTTGTTTATTTAAAGAATTGTTCCATTCATTTCTATTTTGTTTTGCTATTTTCTTTTCAGAATTATTTTTCTTTTCTTTATAATCTATGATTAAAGGGTCTTTTCTTTTCACTTGTATTGGTGTTAATATTGAACTTCTAAATATTTCTAAATTATTTTGTGTAAGAAGCATTCCTCCAGAGTCTTCTAATAAAAATCTTAATCCTATTATTAAACTTAATCCTATATCTAATGGTCTTGCTACTACTTCAGTAAAGGAATAATAGTCTGAATATTCACCACATTGAGTTAAAAATCCTATTTGTGCTGGCTTAAGTTGATATTTATGTTTTGTAGTATTATTATTTATATCTGTTGATACTATAATACGATCTGTTTGTTCATAATCTTCTTGTTCTAATATCTTTTGATCTATTACATTTCTAGTACACCCTGTATCTATCATAGCTCTTATATAAAATATTTTTCCATTTTCTAATTTTAATTTGCAATCTACTTTTATTTCTTTTAATAGTTTTTTATTATCACATATAAATCTTATAGGTTCGGTTATCTTAGAGATTTCTTTACTTTGTTCTCTCATTTCTTCTATTTGTTCTACACATAACATTTGTGGTTGGGAGCCTTGATATAAATAATCTTCTAATCCTTGTAATCTTTCATTTTGTTTTGTTATTATTTCTTTCAATTCACTTATCTCACTATATAATATGGTAATATGATCTTGCAATGCTTTTACTTCTGTTTGCATAATGTATATCTTTTTAGTATCTTTTTCTTGTAAATTCATAATTTGTTTTCCTTTGTCTTCTTTTTGAGGTACACATCTATTACACCTTTCTTCAAAACAATTACTACATTGATACCTATTTTCCATACTAGGATATAATTTACATACTGTGCAACATTTATATAGACTTCCTTTTCTATATTCCCAATTATGTTCTTTACATTCTGGAAATACATTCATATAACTTGATATTCTTTCTATGAATTCATCATTATCTGAGGAATCATTATTTACTGCTATGATTTCAGAACATACACTATATATACTTTCTGTATCACTAATATGTTCATCTATATTAATTAAGTTTAAATTTGTTTTTTCTACTAAATAGGCTTCTCTGCTTTCCATATTTTTCCTATAAGGACATTTTATAGAAAAGTGCCCTTCATTTCCACATGTGAAACATTTTAGTTTATTTTTATAACTTCTTTCAGGATGATATTTTCTTACATGTCTTTGTTTATTTAAATAAGGCTTTTTTGCTTCTGTCTTTCTTAAATAATAATTTTTCTTTACTTTTCCTTTATTTTTTCTATAATTCTGATTAGATATTCTTCTTTTAGGTTTTTGTTCCCCATATCTCTGTGGAACAAATATTTTATTACAAAAACTATAATCTCCTTTTAATTGTTTTGCTATCTGTATTTCTGAACATTTTTCTTTTAAACAAGACATTATAAAACTACATCTAATAGTTACATTGTCAAAATGTGGTAAATTTTGATACATAATATTTTCTTGTATTCTATGTTGCCATTTTTTATAAATTTCTTCTCCTAATGGTCCTGGTAATTTTCTAAATAATTTTTCTCCTATTTCTCTATTAAATATGTTTCCTGAGATAGAAGCATTATAAGTAAAATCTTCTAAAAATTGTTCTATATATTGCCAATTTTTAATAGTCATTTGTTCTAATGCTTTTACTGCTTCATATTGTATCTTAATTTGGCCTGAATTAGGGTCTTGTCCTGTGCATAACATATGTATTTTATTAACAAAATTAAATGGATTTGTTCCTAATGATAAAATAACATTTATTTCCTGTGGGTACTCTTCTTTAAATCTCTCCCATATAGCTTTTACAGATTCACCTAAAAATGTTTCTAAATACCTTAACATTTCTTCTGGATTATGATCAAAATCTTTTCCTATATAATCATTTACTACAATATTTTTCCAAATATCTATTACTTTATCCCATATTTGAGGACTATGTGCTGTTAAATTTAAAATTTTTCCTGATTCTATTGGCTGTAATTGTATAGGTTTCTCTACTGGATATCTTTTTCCCCTAGGTTTAAATCTATTTTCTCTACTTTCATCATAACTTCTATAAGGTTGTCTTGGCAAATTCCCAGACCTATAAACTCTAGGTTCTGTATAATTTGTTCCTGATGCACCTGTTGCATTACTATCTTGTCCTTCCATAAAATTAGAATCTAATATTTTAAAATCTATTTCACCTTCACTTTCTTCAAATTCTTGTTCAGATTCTTCTTCACATCTTTCTTGTCCAATGAAATTATTTATTATTTCTGTTTCATCATCTATAGTTATCATATATTCTTTCTCATATTCTTCTTCTGTTATATCTCTTACTCTAATATTATTATTATCATCTTGATAAATTACTTGTTCTACTTCAATTTTCCTTTCTCTTACTAATTGTTCTTCTAATTCTTCTAATTCCTTTTTTATTAATTTATCATATTTTGGAATTATTATCTTATCTTCTATTATTTGTCTGTTTTCTAACATTTTATTCTTTTCTAATAATAATTTTTGTTTTTGTTCTTCAATCTTATATTTGTATTTATTTGTATAATATTCATATGAATTTTCCATCCTATACATGAATTCATTACTAAGCTCTGTTTCCGTATCTTCTTCTCTGTTTACCCCTTGTTTATAGTCTAAAAATCTTACATAAGTTTCTCCTCTTCCATCACTATAGAATACTCCATTTTCTGGTACTAATATATCACTATTTTCCTTGTCCCCAAAGAACTTACTAGTGTTCCATTCTAATCCTGCTAATTCTTGGGAAGATATTTCTTTAGGTTTTATCATTTTAATATTTTTACTTGATATATATTCTATTACATCATTTATTTTTACCTTATAATTAATACTTATATTTTGCATAGATTTTCCTATAAATCCTATTGTAATTACTAAATTACTTCCACTTATAAATTCCTCAAATCCCTTAGTTTGTATTCCTATTTTAATATTTTTACAAAAGTCTTCTATGGATAATGTCATATTGGGAGTGCAGTAAAAAAGTCCTACATCACTATTTAAATCTACTTCTGTTAAAGATATTAGTGATCTTTGTACATCTTTACCCCATCTTTTGTCAAAGAGAGTTACTAAAACTTTACATCCTGTCTTACTTCTTATTAATCCTTTTACTCCAATAATAAATAATCCTGTATGAATATAATTTTTATGGGATTTCTTTAACTGTTCTTTGGCTTTTTTACTCATACAATCTAAAACTACTACTTGATCTCCTACACATGATACTTGTTCTTCTGAATAATTTCTAAAAAGACCTGTGTTCATAGCAAATCTTCCTACTTCGTAAAGTCTTTTAGGTTCTAATATTTTTAAAGCAGATTCTCTAAATTGTTCTATATTTTTATCTATATCTATTTCTTCTTCTAATTTTATTTTATCTTTATTTTTAATATTGAATATCTCAAGAGGTGATCTAAAACTAGTACTTTTTCTAGGTTGATCTATAATAGTTCTACTAGTTCCAGGAAAAGATGTATTATTCATTTTTATAAACTAAAAAACTACAAGATTGTTTTTGTTTCTTTGGTTTTGGCTGTATAGGTTTTAATTTTTTATCAAATTCTTCTACAAGATTATCTATATCTATTTCTTGTTTTTTCAATAAATAACTTTCTAAATTTGATATCCTGTGATGTAAGGTTATTAATAATTGTATTATTAAATTATTTTGTGCTATTATAGCTTTATCTCCTCTAGATGTTATATCTAAAGTTTTAATAAAACCTTTATTATAATCTTCCTCTGTATATGCTTTTATTTTTTCTAATTCGTCTCCAAAGTTAAAGTTTTTTGACATAAACTAATAATTCTTGTATTAATTGTTCTATTTTTAAAACTTTTTCTTCTAAAATTTTTTCTTTACTATTTAGTTTTTCTATTAATTGATATATTTCTTTCTCTATTGGTTTTGGTTTTCTTTGTTCTAAACTTAATATTAATTGTTGTATGTCAGTTTTTGTTGGTAAATTTTCTATATCAATCTTATTTATTTTTCTTACTATTATTTCTTCAGTAGTTTTAATATAATCTAAATTGTTATTTATATCTTTTAGTAATTTATCTATTCTGAATCTGTTTCACTTTCAAACATTAATTTATATTCTGACCTAAAATTATTTTCTTCTTCAAACCACTCTCCAAAATTAAAATATTCGTATCCTGCTAAATCAACTTCTTCTAAATATGGTCTTAAGATTTGTCTTAATTCTGTTTGTTTATCGTGATTAATTATTATAATATCTATTACTGTTTTTAGGAATTTAATATAACTATATTTTAAATAATGATGATTATCACTGTCTAAAAAAGTCCACAATTCTTTATAATATTGTACTTCTGTATAATATTTTTCAAAAGCTATGTCTAATATATGCATAAAATTTTTAATCTGAATAATAATAATCTGAATCGTAATAAGTTGGTGAAGGTAAACTATGTTCGTCAAATAATACAAATCCTTCTTCTTCGTAAATATTCTGAAAATAATAATACTCTTCTTCGTTAAATTCTAATTCTTGAAAATTCTTTTTCAAAATATTCTTTATTAAATGATCTTTAGGATGATTAGTGTCTATGCAATCAACTATAGAACACAAATATTTATAATATCTGTATTTTAATGGATCATCTAAAGTAGTATCTTGTAAAAAGAAAACTTTCTAATTCCCACTCTGATTTTTGTTGTGATTTCCCGTAGAAATGATTTACAATGAAATTTTTAAATCTATTCCAGAAAAATTCTAAACTGATTTGATTTGAAATTTTTATAATGACTTTTATCCTACTCAGTACTCTCCTTTCCATCTCTTAAGATTATTTCCCATGTCTTTTATTAAAAAAAATTGGTGGCTACTGATCTTTGATAAAGATTCCATTAATTTATTTTTACAATCATGCTTTATTAGTTTTAAGAAGAGGACATACCTTAAGAAAGGAAAAGGATTTTGTAACCATGATTAATTTAATTTATTATAAAATTTTACAATTGATTCACAATCAGTTCGTAAAGTAAATTCTCTATTTACAATAAAAATTTCAAATGCATCTAAACCTTTAATTACTGCTTCTATTTCATAGTCTATAGCACTAAGATTTTTTACTTTATGTTTACCACTAGCATACCTGCATATTTGTTCTGTTTCTTTTTCTGAATATTTATTAGGCTTTTTTCTCAACTCAGCTCCCCATCCTAACTCTGATCCATCTGTTACTACTATTCTATAATCTGTATTAAGTGGTAATGTTAAAGGAGGTAAATCTTTTACTAATTCTTTTATTTGTCTAACCAATTTTTTATCTTCATTATTAAAATATCTTTGTCCTTTTATTGATGCTTTACTATATAATGGCCCTAAATATTTGCCAAAATCTTTTATAAAATTTCTAGCATAATTACACAATCCTAAAAATCTTTGTAGTGTTTTTAAATCTTTTAAATCTTCAGGAAATTCTATAATTTTCTGGGAAATATGAGGTTGTAGTTTCATAGTACCTTCTCCTAATTCTAATCCTAAATATTTAATATAAGTTTTTCCTAATTCCATTTTCTTTTTACTAATTATAATTCCATGTTTAACAAACTCAGAGAATATTACATGTAAGTGTCCTATATGTTCTTTTATATTTTTACTATATACTAGAATATCATCTATATATACTATACAAAATTGTTTATGTTTTAGAAAAATTTCATCCATTCTTCTTTGATATATGCTTGGTGCATTTTTAAGCCCAAAAGGCATTACTAACCATTCAAAATGTCCTAAGGGTGTTGTGAAAGCCGTCCATTCTATACTTTCTTCTTTTAATTTAAAATGATGGAAACCGCTTTTACAATCGAATTTACTGAATATTTTACAATCTTGTATATGAGAAATTAAAGTATCTTTGTCTGGAATATTATATGCATCTTCTATAGTGTTATCATTTAGTCGTTTATAATTAATGACCATTCTGCTTTTTCCTCGAACTATTTCACTATGTTTCTTTACTATAAATGCTGCTGATCTGTGTCTACTATCTGATTTCCTAATTAATCCTAATTTACTCAATTCTTCTATATGAAGATTAAAATCTTTTTCATCTATCATAGTATGTTTAATACTTTTAGTAGATATTCTTATATCTGGATTTTTCAATTTTATTTCACATATAGGTTTATCTATATCCCAATATTTTAAGGGGTTATCTCCAAATATTTCTAATTTTTCTAATTTACTAATAACATCTTGTATATCACTATTTTCTAATATATTATAAGCTTGTATAGGATTAAAAAATTCATTAAAATCTTCTAAATCTATTATTACACAATTATCTTCAATATCTAAATAATCTATTTCTAAAAATTCTTCTTCTTTAATAGGTTGATTAATTTTACATTGTCCTTTTATTGGACAATCACATTCAGATTTTCTTTGTTTATTTAAAGAATTATTCCATTCATTTCTATTTTGTTTTGCTATTTTCTTTTCAGATTTATTTTTCTTTTCTTTATAATCTATAATTAAAGGGTCTTTTCTTTTCACTTGTATTGGTGTTAATATTGAACTTCTAAATATTTCTAAATTATTTTGTGTAAGGAGCATTCCTCCAGAGTCTTCTAATAAAAATCTTAATCCTATTATTAAACTTAATCCTATATCTAATGGTCTTGCTACTACTTCGGTAAAGGAATAATAGTCTGAATATTCACCACATTGAGTTAAAAATCCTATTTGTGCTGGCTTAAGTTGATATTTATGTTTTGTAGTATTATTATTTATATCTGTTGATACTATAATACGATCTGTTTGTTCATAATCTTCTTGTTCTAATATCTTTTGATCTATTACATTTCTAGTACACCCTGTATCTATCATAGCTCTTATATAAAATATTTTTCCATTTTCTAATTTTAATTTGCAATCTACTTTTATTTCTTTTAATAGTTTTTTATTATCACATATAAATCTTATAGGTTCAGTTGTCTTAGAGATTTCTTTACTTTGTTCTCTCATTTCTTCTATTTGTTCTACACATAACATTTGTGGTTGGGAGCCTTGATACAAATAATCTTCTAATCCTTGTAATCTTTCATTTTGTTTTGTTATTATTTCTTTTAATTCACTTATCTCACTATATAATATGGTAATATGATCTTGCAATGCTTTTACTTCTGTTTGCATAATGTATATCTTTTTAGTATCTTTTTCTTGTAAATTCATAATTTGTTTTCCTTTGTCTTCTTTTTGGGGTACACATCTATTACATCTTTCTTCAAAACAATTACTACATTGATACCTATTTTCCATACTAGGATATAATTTACATACTGTGCAACATTTATATAGACTTCCTTTTCTATATTCCCAATTATGTTCTTTACATTCTGGAAATACATTCATATAACTTGATATTCTTTCTATGAATTCATCATTATCTGAGGAATCATTATTTACTGCTATGATTTCAGAACATACACTATATATACTTTCTGTATCACTAATATGTTCATCTATATTAATTAAGTTTAAATTTGTTTTTTCTACTAAATAAGCTTCTCTGCTTTCCATGTTTTTCCTATAAGGACATTTTATAGAAAAGTGCCCTTCATTTCCACATGTGAAACATTTTAGTTTATTTTTATAACTTCTTTCAGGATGATATTTTCTTACATGTCTTTGTTTATTTAAATAAGGCTTTTTTGCTTCTGTTTTTCTTAAATAATAATTTTTCTTTACTTTTCCTTTATTTTTTCTATAATTCTGATTAGATATTCTTCTTTTAGGTTTTTGTTCCCCATATCTCTGTGGAACAAATATTTTATTACAAAAACTATAATCTCCTTTTAATTGTTTTGCTATCTGTATTTCTGAACATTTTTCTTTTAAACAAGACATTATAAAACTACATCTAATAGTTACATTGTCAAAATGTGGTAAATTTTGATACATAATGTTTTCTTGTATCCTATGTTGCCATTTTTTATAAATTTCCTCTCCTAATGGTCCTGGTGATTTTCTAAATAATTTTTCTCCTATTTCTCTATTAAATATGTTTCCTGAGATAGAAGCATTATAAGTAAAATCTTCTAAAAATTGTTCTATATATTGCCAATTTTTAATAGTCATTTGTTCTAATGCTTTTACTGCTTCATATTGTATCTTAATTTGGCCTGAATTAGGGTCTTGTCCTGTGCATAACATATGTATTTTATTAACAAAATTAAATAGATTTGTTCCTAATGATAAAATAACATTTATCTCCTGTGGGTACTCTTCTTTAAATCTCTCCCATATAGCTTTTACAGATTCGCCTAAAAATGTTTCTAAATATCTTAACATTTCTTCTGGATTATGATCAAAATCTTTTCCTATATAATCATTTAATACAATATTTTTCCAAATATCTATTACTTTATCCCATATTTGAGGACTATGTGCTGTTAAATTTAAAATTTTTCCTGATTCTATTGGTTGTAATTGTATAGGTTTCTCTACTGGATATCTTTTTCCCCTAGGTTTAAATCTATTTTCTCTACTTTCATCATAACTTCTATAAGGTTGTCTTGGCAAATTCCCAGACCTATAAACTCTAGGTTCTGTATAATTTGTTCCTGATGCACCTGTTGCATTACTATCTTGTCCTTCCATAAAATTAGAATCTAATATTTTAAAATCTATTTCACCTTCACTTTCTTCAAATTCTTGTTCAGATTCTTCTTCACATCTTTCTTGTCCAATGAAATTATTTATTATTTCTGTTTCATCATCTATAGTTATCATATATTCTTTCTCATATTCTTCTTCTGTTATATCTCTTACTCTAATATTATTATTATTATCTTGATAAATTACTTGTTCTACTTCAATTTTCCTTTCTGTTACTAATTGTTCTTCTAATTCTTCTAATTCCTTTTTTATTAATTTATCATATTTTGGAATTATTATCTTATCTTCTATTATTTGTCTGTTTTCTAACATTTTATTCTTTTCTAATAATAATTTTTGTTTTTGTTCTTCAATCATATATTTGTATTTATTTGTATAATATTCATATGCATTTTCTATCCTATACATGAATTCATTACTAAGCTCTGTTTCCGTATCTTCTTCTCTGTTTACCCCTTGTTTATAGTCTAAAAATCTTACATAAGTTTCTCCTCTTCCATCACTATAGAGTACTCCATTTTCTAGTACTAATATATCACTATTTTCCTTGTCCCCAAAGATCTTACTAGTGTTCCATTCTAATCCTGCTAATTCTTGGGAAGATATTTCTTTAGGTTTTATCATTTTAATATTTTTACTTGATATATATTCTATTACATCATTTATTTTTACCTTATAATTAATACTTATATTTTGCATAGTTTTTCCTATAAATCCTATTGTAATTACTAAATTACTTCCACTTATAAATTCCTCAAATCCCTTAGTTTGTATTCCTATTTTAATATTTTTACAAAAGTCTTCTATGGGTAATGTCATATTGGGAGTGCAGTAAAAAAGTCCTACATCACTATTTAAATCTACTTCTGTTAAAGATATTAGTGATCTTTGTACATCTTTACCCCATCTTTTGTCAAAGAGAGTTACTAAAACTTTACATCCTGTCTTATTTCTTATTAATCCTTTTACTCCAATAATAAATAATCCTGTATGAATATAATTTTTATGGGATTTCTTTAACTGTTCTTTGGCCTTTTTACTCATACAATCTAAAACTACTACTTGATCTCCTACACATGATACTTGTTCCTCTGAATAATTTCTAAAAAGACCTGTGTTCATAGCAAATCTTCCTACTTCGTACAGTCTTTTAGGTTCTAATATTTTTAAAGCAGATTCTCTAAATTGTTCTATATTTTTATCTATATCTATTTCTTCTTCTAATTTTATTTTATCTTTATTTTTAATATTGAATATCTCAAAAGGTGATCTAAAACTAGTACTTTTTCTAGGTTGATCTATAATAGTTCTACTAGTTCCAGGAAAAGATGTATTATTCATTTTTATAAACTAAAAAACTACAAGATTGTTTTTGTTTCTTAGGTTTTGGCTGTATAGGTTTTAATTTTTTATCAAATTCTTCTACAAGATTATCTATATCTATTTCTTGTTTTTTCAATAAATAACTTTCTAAATTTGATATCCTGTGATGTAAGGTTATTAATAATTGTATTATTAAATTATTTTGTGCTATTATAGCTTTATCTCCTCTAGAGAGAATATAGAGAGAACTTGCCCTCTTAGCTGGTTCGATTCAAATTAGTAAAGACACTGACTTTATAATATGTAAATGGAGAAAATATAGAGAGAACTTGCCCTCTTACTTGGTTCGATTCAAATTAGTAAAGACACTGACTTTATAATATTATGTGCTTCAAAAATAAATAAATAAATAAATAAGACATGTCATGGACATCGTAGCATAGATTACAATTCTCAACTAAAATCTCAGTATCTTGAACTGAATAGAACACACCCTATCTCTCAATCTCCAGAATAGAACACACTCAGTATATAATGTTTCCCAATCTAAATAGTTGTAACTCTACAAAACATCCTTTACATAAATAAACGAGCATGTAAAAATATATACATCATCTATGATTTTTAGTTCTGTCTTTACTGTGGTTACCCCTTGGCTGCAATGTATGCTTTTAAAACCCACAGTTGTTGGCCTCAATGATTTTTGCCTCACTATATCCCAGTATTTTCTATTCAGGATCATTGTTCTTCTTCCCCTCATACCTTATCCATTGTACCTTTTGATGATACATGGGAAAGAACCGCATCTGAATTGCTGAGCATGAGAAGTATGGTATAAGTGCTGAGATCACCACAAATAATGTCAGAGTCCAAAAGGAAGGAGATGGAGCGAGAGTTTCAATGAAGATTTTGTAAGCATTTTTAGAAATCTTTGGAGGCATTGCTCCATACACTAAGAGGAAAAGATGCCAAAGTGCAACGGAACCCCAGATGAAAATATGTTGTATAAAGGTTAAGTAACTTATAGAAACTACCATCTGCAAGTTTACAACCCAAACAACGCAAGTATACATTGCTGCTCCCAACATGTCCCTCCCAGCTGTTCTTCCCTCTTCATCAAAGGCCTGAAGCTTCATTGCTTTTGTGCACAAGAAGAATATCATTATGGCACTAATAAACCCATTAAGCATCCAGCTGAGTATCCGACGCCAGCTAAAGAGGACATTTTGTACGCCTTCTTGGTATAACATTGGAAACTGCCACATTAAACAGAAATAACAAGGTATAATGTACGAATGATGTTGTTGAATAATATCTAGATAATATCTTCTATTTAGGGAAATAAGTAAAATAGGAAGTTTTTTAAATATTTCAGTTTTGATTTGGTTTGGTTTCCTCATATTAGTGATTCCAGATCCTTGTATATCAATTGAATGATACTGATGAGGCATTCCTCAAGCATTTCACAAATTCCCTCTTCACACGGAATCAGAGCTTCTACGATTGGGGTTTAGACTTCAATTCATGCCGTTCTCATTCTTCTAATAAAAAGTTTAATTTCCGTGTCTCAAACCCTAAAAAGGGCTCTTGGTGTGGTGGGCTTCAATTTAAAAAATCCATATTTCAAACCCTAAAAAAATAGGCTTATAATGTGGTAGGCCTAAGAATTTTCCATGCTTCAATCCTATAAGACTCTTAGGGTGTATTAAGGAATAATATAATATAAAACTAACAAAAGTGTCTTCACCTAATAACCTAAACTTTTAGGTTATATTGGTTCTTTACATATGTAATCGTATAAAGTAAGGAATATATTTATTTTTTTTGGTGGGTTCTTATTTTTTTCATAAACCAGCATGCTATTTTATTACAGGACGATAGTGAAATTTTCAATTTGTCAAATATTAATACGAAAATGACAACATATTAGATGTGGAACATTAATCTTACCTTCAAGCAGTACCTGGAAGATACATCCTGATCAAGGACCCCAAGGGCAACCACTGGAAGTGATGAAAAGAGGATACTGTAGAGGGACAAAAACCAGTCATTGTATGCAGGCTGTCCAGAGAATGATGCATACGCCTCATATAAGAATAGAGTGAAGCCAAATGTGATATTCTTGTAGAAAAAATAGCATATCTGTCAGAAAGAATGAACAAGTTAATATAAATACTAAAGGTTTCAGATCAGATCATCTTTCAGGGCCTAAATCAATAGAATGTTGAGATCCAACATGAGTGGCAATACCATTGATGACATCCTACGGTAACACCAATGTCCGTGTACAAGAAGTAATCGTTCCAAATACCGGAACTGCGCAATTGCAATATCACTAGACATAACGGCCTAGGTGAGACAGATTCCAAATTAAACAGGTTATGGAAGTGAAAATCAATTAAGAAAAACAAAAAACAAAATGAAAAGTTTGTCAATTTTTTGAGTACCTGCATGCCTTCAACACCACTGATTCCAACCCCAACATCTGCTTCTTGAAGCATTCCCATATCATTAGCTCCATCACCAATAGCTAATGTTGTTTTACCAGTTCCAGATTTGACCAGTCTAGTAACCTTTAAGAGAGGAACCAATTAAAAGAAAATGATTTTAAAAGCTAACCAGAATTATTATCAGAATCAGCCAAAAAAAGAGAGAGGAGATGATGTCGAATAGAGGGGAGAAACACGGAATAAGCTTAAAACATACCAGTGCCTTCTGCTTTGGTGATGAGCGACAGCAGATAACAGACGCACAACGAATTGCAAGCTCTAGAAACATGTTCTTCATATTATCCTCCAGAGCATAAACAAGTGATTTTCCATCAATTATCAGAGCAAATGCCTGTTGAGAGATCCCTCTGGATGCAGAAAGCAGTTGAGCACCATTAGATATCTGATGGCGGACACTTTCCCTTGATGCCTTAAGCATGAATCAGCATAAAAATATCAGCACTCTAATTTTTAATTATAGATTTTCACTAAGATACTTAGACACCAAGCGATCTCTTCCAAAAGAGACAGAAAAGTTTTAAATGGAAAAACAACGAAAAAAAAAAGAATATGCTATTAACCAGAAAATCAGAATAGAGAAAAAGGTATGGAAATAGATAGGAAAAGGAAAAATTCTTATTGATGCCTGAAACACAAACAACAAAGGAGATTCACAAAGAATTTCCTCTTTCAACATTTTCACATCTAAATTCTCAAATGCTACCTCCTATACAATTTCTGCTATTTATGCCCTCGATAGATTTTGACTATATAACCTAATAGCTAAAAATTATCTAAATGTAAAGAACCAATTCAATCTAAAACCGTAAGGTATTAGGTGAGAGCCTTTTTAATGATTTATATTATTCTCTAACACATCCCCTCACGCAAGAGCCCTTTGGGTTTGAAGTGAGGATATTACACAGAGCCAATTTTTTGTTTACCTTGTGCTTATTTTAATTCTACTAGAAAGTAGAGGGCGGTGAGGATTTAAATCGTGACCTTATGGTCACAGAAACTCTGATACCAATGTAAAAAACCATTTCAACCCAAAACCTTAAGGTATTGGTGAGGCCTTTTCCTCCATGTCATAGGCAAGGTTGATAGCCTTGATGACGTTTTTGAGGTCATGGTTCGTATTCGGCAAGAAATATTCAAGTAATTGGTCCTCATTCACTCTCAGTGCTTGAGACACCAACACCTCAAACTCCTACTTGTACTCTTCCACTAATCCTCTCTATTGGAAAGGTGTGAACCGCTCCTAGAAATTCCCCAAGTTGCAATCTCTGAAACACCAAACCAGAGCTTCAACCAAGCCATCCCGCAATAGTGATGTTGATTCCTTGCTCAAGAATCTAATCCAATGCATGGCCATTCTATCCATGCTTATGAATATGAGTTGAACATTCTCTGGGTCTTTCGATTTTTTCCGCCCAAACAACCCAACCAAGTGGGTTACTGTTGTTGAATTTGGGCTATTCCACCCCTTCTTGCCCATGGCTTCTATTCCTCTATCGCAAATTCCATCTCTCTTTCCAACCAATGACAACGAGGTGGTGTATTATTGATTTAGGGGTGCATCATCCTCATCATCAAGGCTAATCCCTTATTTCTTCATCCATTAGTCTAAGCGGTCTGAAATTCCCTCCATCCCCACAAGATTCTTCCTTAATTTTGCTATAATGATATTCAACTATTGCAACTATACATTGGGGTCACTGACAGTTTTCTTCAAAAAATTTCGTTGAACACTCCAAACCCTCCATCCTATGCTCCATTGCTCCTCCGACAAATGCAACCGATTGAACCAGTTATTATGAACCAACAAGAATAGAGAAAAGATGCAGAAAATAGAAAGGAAAAGGAACAATTCTTATGGAAGATTGAAACACGAACAGAACGAAGGAGAGAACGATTGAACCAATTATCACTCCGCCTCTTTCACAATTCTCACATCTAAATTCTCGAATCCTATTTCCTATTCAATTTGTACTATTTATCTCCTGGTAGATTTTGACTATGACTACCCAATATATATCAACTATCTAATAGATATCCAACTGTCTAACTAACTCTCACCTATTCTCATTTATTCTTCTGGGTAGAATAACAAAAAAATTATTATGGCAGAGGTTAAACAAACTAAGCAACATCATATAAGTGAAGCATACATGCATGAATTGTCTTTCTTGCATTTTTTGAAACAAAAGTGAAAAATGCCATATAAATGCAGTTAGAATTTTTAATATCACTCTACCAAGATGCTTTATTCACAAAACCAGAATGGAAGAATCCATGAAATATAGTTCAAATTGTAAGAAAGAGGGCGAACCAGAACAGTGGTAAAGTTGTTCTTTCATGACTGAAAGGTCATGGGTTTGAATTCAGGAAACAGCCTCTTTGCAATTATGCAAGGGTAAGGCTGCGTACAAAGATTGCCTCCACCCCACACTCGCTAGTCGAGTTTAACGGGGAGTGGTTTTTTTATAGTTCAAATTGTAAGAGCATTGTAAAGCCTATTCAACCCCAACGTCAACTCCATGTAAGAAGATCCTATGGGATATTGAAATGTTTTAAGCGAACCATTTTGTTAACATGCTCACTGAAACTACATAGAATACTGAATATGAAACTGACATCATTGTATATAAAACTAGATTGAAGGCTGAAGTTTACTTTACCTTGGCAATAGCCATCTTGTCTCCAGCCTTCTCCAATACTTGAATTTCTGGAGCCTCCAAATGAATTATAATCTGTTTCATTCCTTGTCTAAGCAATCTACAAGAAAAACTGCATTTGCATATTTATGTCAAACATCTTGAAAAGTAATTATCATGCTAACCCAACATAAAAAAGGCATAATCATAATATTGTACCCAATATTGATGGCAGTCTCCATTTTGTCCCCGGTCAAAACCCAAATCTTAATTCCAGCTTGGGCAAGCTTGTCAATACAATCAGAAACCTAGGAAAACAATATAGTTAGGCATAATTTCAAGTCATATTCCAATGGATAAATCTTCATGTGAAACTTTTTTTTTTCTAAACTACCCCATTTTGGAGCTTGTCTTCTACAGCAGTGGCACCCAAAAGGATTAGATTCCTCTCAATCTTATCTGATACTTCTTCAATCAGTGTTTCCTGATCTGCAGTCACTAAATTTTTTAATTCAGAAATTTCATTATCAAACTCCTTGTATTCTTCTTCATCAAGTTCACGATATGCCAGTATCAGGGTCCTTAGACCAGCATCAGCATATTCTTGAACATGTTCCAAAGTTTTCCCTTCAAACACCCTCCCATTCTTGGCAAGCCTTTCAAACATGACACTGCATGAAAATATGATTTAAGGCAAGTCAATATTTTAAATGCAAAGGTAAGAACTCCAAAATAATGAAGGCAATAGGCTATTTGGTCACAAACCTGTCAGCACCTTTACACAGTAACAAAATTCTCCCTTCTTCATCTTTTACTATCACCGACATTCGCTTCCTTGAACTATTGAATTCTAAAACATTGAGAAGCTCGTACATTCTGCAAAATGAAATTAGTTTCTTACATCTGATCCATTCAGCAGTATTTGACAAGAAAGTAAATTTGAAAATGCAGTAGCTGTAATCAATAACCAAATTAGGAATAATATGTTTTTTAAGTAATCACATGCGTAAGTTAGCATTTATAAGGTGAAATATGTTGGGCCATCAAACGAAGTCCAAAACACCGGAGAGATTTGTTTCAATGGACTTATCGAGGAACCACACCAGTGGGCCTAACCATCTCGATCCAAAACCTTAAGGCATTGGGTTAATGGGTCCTTCCACTTTATATGGTCCTCACCTTGTCCATTCCTATCTAATATGAGACTTCTTTGCTCACACCCACAATGCACTTACACTTGATTCCTCAACAATCTTCCCCTCAAGTGAATCAGAATTCTTTCCGATTGATTCAATGATCAATGTTCTTTCCCGAGCACCAAGCCCACTTTTTACAAAGCCGTGTATCACCAACTCTACTCTTCACCAAATTAAGTCACATCTTAACCACCATGTTACAGCTCATCACCTAGACCAGGATAACTACCAAGCCTACTTTTTCCAAGAGCAGAGTCATATGTGTTTCCGCTCTCCATCACTCACCAAGCCTCGTGACATGTTACCGCTTGTTCCTGGGTCTGGCGATGTGTTGCAAAATTATACACATTGTAGGCTTTAATTATTAAGATTTTTACTTTATTTTTTTTTTACTCTGATTGACTTTATTTGGATTTAGTGTTTTTTGTCTTCTCTGTAAATTTTATGGTTTCCTTATTTTCAGGTGTAATCTTGACTATTTTAGATCAATTTGGGCAAGTTTTAAACATAAGATCAATTTATCCAAAGCCAAATTGACCCAAATCTAAAAGATTCTCATTGGAATTGGAATTCTAACCAAGAATTAAAGATTTAGCAGGATTCTAGAAGACCAAATGTAATAGGAAACTAGAATCTTAAACCTAATCTATAAATAATAAGAGAATGTCAAAGGGAAGACATGAAGTCGTCAGACCAACAACTGTCATAGGAGGAGTTCTTGCTTAGAGATTGTAAATCCATGCATAAATAGAAGGTGATTCTGACGATTTCCTCAAGCAATTCACAAATCACGTTTGTACAAAAAGCATCAATTATATTCTAGGTCCCATTTGAGGAAGCCAATACTTTAGGATCCACATATGTAAGCCAAGGATACAAATTCACCTATGCTATAAACAGCTTAAAAATAGTTGGCTGGCCAATCCAGAAGGGTTGAAAGGTATCAATATCTGACTACACGTCGCCGTGCAGCTATTGATTAGACCAGAAGCAGAATGTAAAGTTGCTACTTCCAAATTTTCTTAATTGAAAATTAACTATTGGAGTCAAAACATAAGTTACTATGTGATTGCATGTACCTTTCTCAATGAGGATTCATCCTAAAATTTTGCATGTTGATTAACAATGAAAATGCAGCAGACTAAATCTCAAGTTAATAAAGAGACAAAGCAATTGAAAAAAGCTGACCTTTCAACTTTATCGCCAGAAACTGGATCCAACTCATATATTGATAGACTAGCCTGAGTCCTTTTGTAGAATTTAAATCCAACTTCTCTTGCAGCAATCACAAATGCTGCTTCATCCGGAGATTCAGCCTCATATGAGATATTTCCTGTGTCTTCATCAACTTCTGGTATGGCGGTATGACAGACTGCCAATAAGCGAAAAAAATTCTGGATAACATCTGCATGAGGCTCGTTAACCCAGTTTCCATTCATTATTCTTTCATCTATAAAGTTAAAACCTTTGATAGGTTCTTTTCTATGAGGAGATTCCCTTATTTCTGATTCTGACCCATTAACATGCTCACGAATAAAAGGTGAACCATTACTTCTACCCACAGCTTGCTCAACCTCTGTAACACCACAGCCATAAGCTATCCCAGCAATGGAACATTTGATGAACTCCATCGAGTTGCAGGTCAGAGTTCCAGTTTTATCTGAAAGTATTGTGTCAACTTGACCAAGTTCCTCATTCAAGTTTGAAGTACGGGCATGCGCTGGTTTGTCTCCTTCTTCATAGTACATATGGATATCTTGATTGATGAAGATGCTCTGAACGACTTTGACAATTTCTATTGAAAAATACAAGGAGATGGGAATGAAGAAGCTATATAACATTAAAACTGTCAAAAAGTGAAATATAGCAGCTGCAGCTGCTCTTTTCGGATCGAAGAAAATTGTGGAATCATCTGGTCTTAGATACCATCTTTTTATCAACCCATTGTCCAGGTCGTCTTTAGTTGCAATGCCAAAGAGAATAGATCCAACAAATGCACACAGAAATAAAACACAAAACAAGAAGTATATAATCTTATCCATCTTCTTCTCAATTTTGCTTCTTTTTGAAGGAGGATCAGTGGCGTTTTGAATAACCTTTGTGTCATGTCCGGTAAAGATTACTGCTCCGAATATGTAATCTGTATTACGAAGTTTAGAATCTCTCAGAAGAAGCTGCTGAGCAGAAAGGGGATATTTTTGCTCTTCAAACTCCATGCTCCCAATAAATGAGTATAAATTTGCATTTGGGTCTTCACATTTGATAGCAGCATTAAAATCACGGAATTTAAAGTCCTCGTTTAAGGAAGAAGTTACAGCCAACCCTTGTTTTAACTTCAAATTTGTCTCCCCATCCAAGTTCATGGTCTCAACATAGCAGACTGCATCCTCATAACTGGATGAAAGCAGTAGAAGGTCAGCAGGGAAGAATTCATCCTTTTCTATCTTCACTATATCACCCACCCTCAGATTCTTCCACTCAGTATATTCAAAAATGCCATTACCTTTATGCAATTTAACTCTTCTGTTGTTCACCTCAATGTCCTGCAGAAATATTCTATTAGCCAAATTATATACCCCGAAATAAAAGCTTGCCATAAACACCAACCTTTTTCTTGCCCCCCATTGGTCATCAAATAGTGCTAAATGATTACCATCAACAACATAAGCATCACATTTATCCCAAATTAGTTGGGAAGTGCTAAATGATTACCGCTTTAGTTTTTTTTTTTTTTTTTCATATACATATAACAATTGATCTATTATTTTAATTCTTTCATATATTTCACTACACAAGGAAAAAAATGAAAACTAACCAAATATGCACTGAACTTAAAAATATTTTTGGTCTCTTATGTTTCTGACCGTAATGTCATTATAGCAACTTATTAAGACTCTTCAAGTCCAGTAAGAAATTGATCTTTCAGTCAGAGAGATTATTTTACCAAACACTGGAATTTGTGAACAAAAACATCTTAGTAATTGCACTTCATCCTTTTCCAAACAACTCATACCAATTATCTAAACATATAAACTAACTAGATTCTTCTATAAGCTGTCTGTCACGGGTCATGAGAATTGAAATTTCATTTCTGTCCACAATTTCAATAAAGCTACAGCGAAATAGAATCCTTTACAAAACACTTCCATAATCT
The DNA here is from genome assembly GCA_032173675.1 of Gastrolobium villosum. Classification (NCBI taxonomy): domain Eukaryota; kingdom Viridiplantae; phylum Streptophyta; class Magnoliopsida; order Fabales; family Fabaceae; genus Gastrolobium; species Gastrolobium villosum. The sequence continues at coordinate 38,006 of JAVKPL010007080.1, read as the reverse complement.
TGGTAAAAATTATAGATATTCTTCAAGCTATTGTATACCATATGTCCTATAGTATCGACACTATGAGTTGCAGAGAAAATGTAAATATAAACACAATAAGAGACTATAAATCAAATTTATGAAGAGAAGACCAGTCTAATTCAGTTAAAATCTACACACTTGTGCTGCAGGGTTGAGAAGACAAAAAGGTTAAGAAATTGACTTCATAAAACGAAATTCCCAATACCTGTTTTTTCCTACGCCAATCTTCAATACCCTCTTTCAACATAGTTCCCCCAATGATGATACACAGAGGAAGGATAGCACTGACAGCTGTATAAGGAGCAAGAGCTGTGAAGGCTAAGATACCAGCCACCAAGAAATAGAAATTAGCTACCCTCCTAAACTGCTCAAACAGTGACTTTGGCAAGAAAGTGGCAAAAGTATATTTTGTGGACCTAACAGAATTATCTGCATAATTCCTAATCCGTGCCTCAAAGCTATCTGGTTCATTGCAGAACACAACCCTGGAATAACCATGACCCCCAATCTGTGAATGATCCCTCTTGAAAGTTGTTTTACCACACGCAAATGAATAGATCTTGCTTAAATGAATCTTCCTCTTCATCCTCTTGCCACCACCCCTCATTCTTGTTTTATTGCAATTGGTAAAAAGTAATTAAAAAAGATGCTAACTTTCCCAAACCCCAGAAAATAATTCCAAAACTAACAACCAAATTGGTAACGCGTAACCTTGCCCCAAGTCTTAAAAAGCAAGTTGACCAACCAGACTACCTAGAAAGTTTCTAACCTTGAAGTCAACTACCAAAAACATCATAATAACAACAACTCGGAACCTCATTGGCTTTATCACAAACACCATAAAGTCACAAATTAATTAAAAAACAAAATCAAAGACCCAGTGATTTAATAAGCAAGGAATGACAGAGAAACTAAGTAAAAAAAAAAAAAAAAGAGAAACAAAAGGGACAGAAGGAGGAGATTGAAGAGTAAAAAAAAAGCAAAGCTTGATCGCATAAGATTATGCACAATCCACAGAACTGTTGGGGAGAATATATTTGAAATCTCGCTTGAAAAGTGGAGATATCCAAAATCTGAAACTGTTTGTATTTTATAAGTGGTTGTTGTGATTAGGGACGTGCATTTCAAAATTTGTGCAACTCGTACTATTATTCAAGGAAAGGACGCTTCTTTGTTTGAACAAAGAAAATGAGACAACAAAATTGTCAGCACAAGTGTACGCAGAATAATCAAGCACCAAGAGAAGGTAATGAGTTTCATTTTAAAAAAAAAGATGAAAGTTTTGGTTTTTTTCTCTATATTCATAATCTTCATTACATTATGATTATAGCTAGATGCACCCTTTTATTTATGGTGTCCATATTGTTGTTTATCAAATTAAATTCTGTTTTAAATTAATCCTTAAAATGATATCAAGTTAGTCATTAAAAAACAGAAAGAATTTAATGTCACGGATCTAATTTTATTAGTTTTTATATTATTATATGAATCAAATAAGATTTTTGCATGCGAATCTCATGCCAAGATTTGTTTTGAGATTTCACAAGCTTATTTTCCAATTAAATCTAGGGTGTTATAAGAGTTATGTTATAAGAAAATATTTATTATGTTTGATAGTTATAATTATTGCGGGCCTCACAAAATGTTATGGTCAAATGATAGATGATAAACCCTTAAATCTATCTTTTTAACAGCCATTAAGTTAATGAACAATCATAATTTAGCATAATATTATGTAGTCATGTATCTCGTTTTGCATTTTATAGGTTTTGATACATAGAATATTGATAAGCTAAGGTAACTCAATACTATTATAAACAATATCATTTGACACCATCAAATTAAAAATTTTGAGACTTCACCTACATCGTTGCTTTTTATTAATTTGATGAGGTAGGATATTCTTATTATCCAAATTTTTCACTACCAATTTACTACCAATCTAATCATCATTGGATCAAGGGGAGAGAATGCTAAAAAATTTACGAAGAGAGAAAAAATGTAGATCCAATGGTGATTAGATAAGTAGTAAGTTGGTAGTAGAAAATTTGGGTAGTAAGAATATCCCTCCTCTAATTTGATAGTTATAATTACGGGAAAAATATTTTTTTTGGAGATAAAGTTATCTGCAGTGAAAAAAATGACATCATTTTGGAATCGTAAGATTAAAAATTTATAATAATAAAGACTAATATAACCCTATAATAAATTAGAATTATAAAAATACGTTGATTTGTGCCACAGAACGGTATCGTTTTATGCTCTCCATCGTCACTGAAGATAATTTATTTCTATTGACCGGAGAAATACTTTACCTGATAATTATTTAGATGTATTTATTAATTATCGATAAATTATCGTCATGAAATTATAGTTTTCATTATATTTTACACTATCTTACTCTATAATGAAAATATTTGTGGTTAAAATTGAAGGACCATTAATTGTTAAATTCGTTGAAAAATAAAAAAATATTATTTACTGATGATTTCCTTAATAAAAATATAAAAACATCTTAATATCTAATTTATTATAATAATAAACATTTAATTTTATTTAAATATTTTAATTTATTATTTTATGACTTGTGCACTGCGCGTTCCAAATCTAATAAATACAGAGTCAAGACACGTATTCTTTTGATGAGAGTTGGGGTTGACTCTTCATCTTTGTCATCATTTTTTCATTCAAATTTTGTATCTTTTTTAATTTACATATAGGAATAATATTTTTTTATGTTATATATATATATATATATATATATATATATATATATATATATATATATATATATATATATATATATATGGGTTTACATCTATCATGTCACGTGACACCTACAATGTTCCGACACACACAACATTTTCTGGGGCCCACACTTTCTAAACCAAAAAAAAAAAAAAATTTAATGCACGCAAAACGAATCTCTACTTTATTACACTCTTTCTCTCCTACAATATAACTCTTATAAAACCATATATATATATATATATATATATAAAAGTAAATATGTTAAACTCTTTTTTTTTTTTTCTTTTTTCTCCTCGCATATTTCCACATAGGCCCCAAAATAGCATTAGTGGAGTCAAATGGAGATCTTTTGCCACATACTCAAGCTCCATTATACCTATTGGGTATTATTTTATGATGTAGGATATGTATAGTATCACTTTTTTCTATTATTAATTCACTATTATTCTAATTATCGTTAGATAAAAAAAATTAAAAAAAAAAGCTAAAAAAAGAAAAAAAAAAACTGCTAATAAAAAAAATGATAATATACAATTTTTACTTCTTATTTTATAACTTGTGCATTGCATGTTCCTAATCTAATAAATGGAGAATCAAGACACGTGTATCTTTTGATGAGAATTGGTGTTGACTCTTCTTTTCTTCATGATATTTTATTGAAATTCTGTATCTTTTAGGATTTATAATAGAGAGACGCTCTAACCAACTTGTCATATATAGAAATTTTGTCGAAATGGAAATTCAATAATTATGCCACGTTAAGACGCACAGAAACAAAAAAATCACATGTCAAATTTTGAGAAATTTGCTATCCTATTAGCTTTTCTTTTTGACATGTGTCTTTTTTATTTAAAAAATTTCGCTACACTGTGTAGCGAATTACTTGCATGCATAATTTGTTACACTGTGTAGCGAATTATGCCATGTGACATTTTGACAAGATTTACTGTTGGCGTGGCAGATATTTTTGTTCAAACGTGACAAAATGGTTACTGTCCTTATGGGGCTGTATTTAACGTCAAAACCAGGATCGAAGCATCCATAATTGGGCTGTACATCATCAATGGGCCTATTGAGCCTAATACAATTACAGTTCTTTTCCCCTCCTTCTTGAATTCCTTTTCTATTAAAGCCCAATAATGTTTATTGGCAATGTTATTGGACATTGCATAAGCTTACAAGTTACAAGAAACGCAGTCACTTGATTATATTTGAACAATGAAAAGAAAGAAAATGAATATGAATAATGAGGACAATTAAGTGAACTAGCTTCCTTCATGGGGCTTCCAAAAAATATGCTCTTCGAAATTGAAGGGCATAAAAAAAAATTGCTTTTAGGGAAAAAAAATTTAAAAAAATTGTTTGAAAAGGGTTGTTTTGTAAAAATAATTTCCAAAATAATAATTATTTTTTAGTTTATAAAACTAAAACTGGTGAACAATTTGGGGATGTTCTCCAAAAAAAAAAAAAAAAAACTTTTTGTTTTATTATTTTTATAGTGGAAATTTTGTAATTATAATTATTCTTTAATGGCATTTTTCTAAATAAAGTCAACTTCTTTTTAATTTTAAACTATTTTATAGCGACAATCTTGTAATTATAAAAGTTCACCAATGACTACTTTGTAAACAAATATAACTTTTTTATAACTTTAAATTGAATTATAATTTTTTATTATTAGTCTTTTACTTTTAAAATTAGTTTTCAAAATTTATATTCAAAATAAGTACTTTAAAAAAATTTGTTTTCAAACATATCTTTAAGAATTATGTTTTACATATGTTGTTAAAGAATAATTTTAAATTTATTATTCTTTAGACTCTAATTTTTCAACTACAAAGTCGTCAAACTTGATACTTGTCACATCCGTAAAACATAAAGTTATAGTTCATCATATGTTCACAAATGGATTATGGGGAAATCATGTTTTCACATACATAAGTTTAGAATTAAGAATATTAACATTTTTCCATGATTCTTCTAAACTTTGATTGCGGAAGATTCTTTGCTTTTCAAGAACCCTTTGATGATTTATGGGTTTCATCATCCTTCTTTTTTTTTATGCTCTTCTTTCTTGATGGTAATAATAATGAAGTACAAAACTCTCATGGATGGAGATTGAAGATGAGTAGTCTCATATTTCAAGAAATCAACAATCATCACAAAAAAACAATTTCCCATCACATTAGATAACTATTCACATCAAGTCAATGGCAGACTTGCCCGGTTTCAATTTACTTTTGAAGCAACCACCACGTAGCAATTTGTTAGCTGAGATAGCTCTAGTACAGAACGTGTACAAGGAGGCAAAGGGGCTCTTCTAAAGCGAGCATGGTCGGTTCTGGTTCGACCCAGAAGCAAAATCACTCTTCTGTCCTCAAGACAGAGATGTCCAGCCCGATAGACTTACTTTTGGATCTAGTGCCTTCTCCAAGGTATCTATGATGAAGATACCCTCAAGTTGAGCGAATCACTACACAAAATACTATAACGGCGTTAGCCAAAAGGGTGTGTGTACACAGTAACAAGAGCGTACCTACCTTTGGTACTTACCTCGTATTTATAGAGGTTACCTGTAGTGTGGATGGGCCTTTAGTACCTCTAATAGGGCCCTTGGTCTGCTTACTGTGTTGTTGGTGTGTTGTCGGATAAATATCCTTAATGAATATCTATCTTAGTCAATGCTGCCTCAGGTTTTGGATTGCCCTTTGTTGGGCCTATCACTTTAATGGCCCTCGTATGGATCCATAACAATCACCTTCTTGAAATTTGTAAAGGCGACGTCAGCGATGGCTCTGCAGTCAATTTCGATTTCCATGTAAGGGTCTGAAGATGAAGAAGAATAGTGGAATTGTTGGCGAGTCTGAGAGAGAAACCTGATTAGCTTCTCCACGTTATCTAAACCAAAAACTCATCTTCCCAATGTTGTAAGTAGCCATCTTCCTAATATCTGGTGTTTTTCACTCTATGAACTGAACGAGTCAATTCAAGCAATAGTTTCCAAGTTATTATGAGGCTAAGAAAGTAAAAAAGAAATCCAGTGAAAATCGAGATGGAAGATCTTGTAGGTTCCAAGCTAATAGTGTCCTTATGATATTTGCACGGAAAGTACAAATAAAAGTGAACAACCTTTACTAAAAGTATTTTTTTTATACAGACTACAAGTATTATATACTTGTTTCTTGTATAGTTATGTATGATTTATTATTTTTTTATATATTAAAATTTTGAACTGATTAATTTTTATATGTATTTAAGTATTTTTATGTATAAAATATAAGTTTTTATGCATTTATCGAGTCATGCGATTCGATAAGTTTTTCACTGGTTGAACCAATAACTTAGTACCCCGACCCAGTGGCGGATCCATACTAGTGGTTGTAAGATTTAAAACACGGACCCAAACAATTTCTCGGGGCCACTGCTTCAAACTCTCGCTACTAAATGTGCAGACATAAATAAAATATTTTGGGTCCGCCATTGGATCAAGTAGTCATGACTTTTTATGATACCTGTTCCGAGTGGCGGACTCAGGAAAAAAAAGTTATGTCCGCACATTTAGTGGCGGGGGTTCGAGGGCAGCGCCCTCGAAATTTTTTTTGTAAAGAAAATTTAAATCAACGCTTAAACCCGCTCATAATCTAATATAAGAATAAATATTATTTTTTGTCCCTAATAAAAAATTCGGTCCCCACTTTAGTCCATTATAAAAAAAATAGTCACCTGGTCCCTATGAAATTCAAAGTGGACCCATTTTGTTCTTTTTGAGGGACTAATGTAGGTCTTTTTTGAATTTTCAAGAGACCACAATTTTAACTAAATTGATCCACTTTAAATTTTGTAGGGACCTCGACACTAATTTTTTTTTAAGGGACTAAAATGGGAATCATATTTTTTGCTAGGGACTTAAAAGAGTATTTACTCCTAATATATATATATATATATATATATATATATATATATATTGAATCAAGAGTCAAATAAGAATATGCAACACAAAAAAATTGAAATCCAAAAGTTTATGACCACCACACTTGCGGGCATTTGCCAACAAGTGGGTCCGCCACCACCTCTTCCAAAGCCAACCAAAATTATCATTTAACCATTCATTAAATCATTCATAATCACACATTCATTTTTCACAGAGTCACAATGAGTCATATCTTACAACATCTTCATTGCTTTACGATAGGTGAGAAGCTAGAGAAAAAGAGGAAGGAAGAGAATTTGGGGAGAAGACAAACAGTTTCAATAATTTTTACTTCTGATTTTTATGTAATTAATACGCTATCTAACACTATTAATAAACAAGATAGAGATAGCTTAATTTTAAATGAGATAACATATTCAGGTTGGTTTCATGACTCATGAAGGAATAGGCTCTCTAGATCTTCTGGGTTGCTATATAATTCCTACTCCAAATATGGATACAAATCAAGTATCTATATGTTAAAATATCTTCAAGCCTGGATGAACATTTTTTTTTGTGACCAGCCAGGATGAACATAATATAGTTGTTCATCTTAAATTTAAATGGAATTAATTTATTGGCAGCCTTATACTACTGATAAAGTATATGATCTTGTTCATACAAAGTTGAAAATTTTCAAAAGAAAGGTTTTGATTTCTATAATGATGTAATAAGTTTTCTAAAAAAATTACATTAAGGGTTAGTTTCTAGTATATTATTAAAATTGTGCACAAAAATTTTGGAAAGGACTTCCATACAATTTTAAATATAATAACCATCCCTAAATTTCTCACATTTATTTTAAAGGGATACCAAATTAAACCCTTCTTAATTTTCACATTTCTTTTTCTTATAAATTATAGAGTAAATACCTTTTTCGTCCCTTACAATATACACGAGGCACAATTTAGTCCCTAGGAAAAAAAGGAATAATTTGGTCCACGAAATAACAAAAAAGAGCCACGTTGATCCTTCTGTTAACTCCCCCCAAACGGCCCAACTAACGGTGCCCATTTGGCACGTTAGTTTGCTGACGCGGCTTGGATGTGGTACACCGTGGAAGAAGAAATGACGCCGTTTTGTGAATGGCATGCCTCTAAACAGAAAAAACCCTTACACTGAACCCTAATCCCAAAAATCGCCCAAATTGTTGAAATCAACCCTAAAGACTAAAATCCCCCAATTTGCTCAAATGAACCCTAAACAGAAAATCCCTCAAACTATAAATCCGGATGTTGATGTCTGAAAATCAACGACGGTAGAAGACCTCTACCAGACTTGCTGGGTCATAGGAGAAGATGAGTCTTTCTTCTGGCATGGTGGGATCAAGTGGGAGTGCTTCAATAGGGGGAAGAAAACTGACAAGGACCGCCGGTCATAGGTGCAAATGTGGGAGACAAAGTATTGTGTATACCTCCAAAACTTAGATAAACCCAAACAGGGCTTTCCTTGGGTGCCCTAATTTCAAGGTATACATGTGTTATTTGCCCCTCTATTAAGCTGAAAGACTTGATAATCATGGTTTGTTAGTTTGCAGGAGAAGAAGCTGTTTTGTGATTTTTTTTAGATGGATAGATGACGTCTGTAATGAAGGGATGGAGCCGGAAGATGCAAGAATTCACACTATGGAGTTGGATGTTGCTGAAATTAATTTCAAGTTGAAGTACATGGACATAATGATGAGATAGCAAGATGTGAAGATTAGTGAGCAAGAAATGAAGGTTCATGAGCAGGAAAGAAAGTTGAATGATGTATACCTGAAGATGGTGGAGGCGTTAGATAGGATGGACAAACAAATTAGGAATGTTGGTAGGGCTGCCAGGGTCTTAGGTGCTGCTTGTGTAAGTCTGATCATATGTGTATGTTTGTTGTTAGTGTTATAACAGTCAAAATAAGTGACCCTAATTTATTTTTCCTTCACTGAAGTGTAGTGAGTACTCAGTAATGTTGTAATCCAAATTAATGAAGAAGGATGTATTATATGGCCTATTATGTGTTGGTTCGAATCTGTCTGCATCATACAATTGTGGATTAATAATAAAGAAGCTTTCAATGTATTCCTTTATATCTGATAGCATCATATAAATGTGCATCCAATGGCAACATAACACCTATTTTTGTTGTAGTATGGTATGCTGCATAATTGGGCATGGAATGAATGTGGCAGTTTGCTGCATTGTATCACAAACCACAATGTGATAAGATATTCATCCCCAAATCTAGAAAATTGCAGTTACAGAAAAACCAAAAGAGACAAATTGGTCCCCAACAAATAATGTCGGGGCCCTAATTGGTCCCTGACAATTAATATTGGGGCCCTTATTGATCCCTGACACTTGAAAAATGGGCATGAGTTGTTTTGTGCTAAAAATGCATTGGCAGTAACAGCACATTGCTCGCAATGGAATGCACATATTGCAGCAAAATCTAGCCAACACCAACCATAAACATTTCGAAGCTTCATAGTAAGTCATGACATAGAACCTAATCACACCCTTCATCCACAAATATATACACAGACATATTGCAGGAAAAAAAAACAAGTTGCCAAGGCCACTATACGTAGTCCCTTGAAATAACAAACCACACTGCAGCAATATGTATACACATATGCATATGCATATTGCAGCAAACACCAAGGATAAGAAATCACTTTAAAACTATCTTTCAAACTTATAGAAAAAGCCATCATACAGATCATAAGAAATCACTATGCAAAAACCATCTTTAAAATTATCTTTCATAACTTCAAAGGATATCATTAAGCAATAATGTTGCATAATTACAGGCCGGCCTATACAAAAGACCATCTGTCAACTGTTTTTCCACAAATTTTTTTTTGATTCACAATAAACCCATACAGAGACATATTGGGAATAAAGAAAATAGGTATTGCACCTAAAGGTCTTAAATACCAAAAAATATGGGGTTCCAACTGAACTTGCATACAATTCAAAAAAATGGCCAATTGATCTAGCAGTGTTGCCTATACAGAAAACACTGAACCCCTATACAAAAAACACTAGACCTACAACTGATCAACTTCATTCAAGCCGGCCTTGGTGGCCTAAACCTAGGTGTGGTCATGAAGGCCATTAGTCTGCTCCTTGTGCCACTGCTTGTTGCATTGAGAGTTTCAGTTGACAAAACTTCTAGTGGTGGGGCAGCAGGTGGTGGGCTACTGCTCCTAATGGATTCTTCACATGCTTGGGACTGTCTTGATATTACATAAGGTCCTCCTTGACTCAGTGGGAGCTCTTCTTCAGGTCTTGAAGGTATGTTGACATTAACTGCAATTATAGGTGGTGCTGCTCTCTTCTTTTTGTTGCTTGCAGCTGGTCCCTTACAGGTCTTTGCATAGTGACCAGGTTGTCCACATTTAGCACACTTTGTAGCATATATCCTTTTTAATTTCTTGGTGTTGCCCTCATGCTCCTCACTTGAATTCTTCTTCCTATGTTTTTCGGGACAGCCAATTGGCCTTTTGAGTGGTGGAGGAATGGGTTTAGGCTTGGTTGATTTAGGCCAATACTTATCAGAGTTGATAGGGTTCAAGGTGTGTGCATAAGTGGCATGCAAAGCATCCACTGTCAGCCATTGATGGACATAAAGCTCTGCTAGTTCATTCTTGTGACATAATGCAGCGATTGCATGTTCACATGGCAATCCAGTGAGCTGCCACAGATTACATGCACAAGTCTTATAGGTTAAATTGACTCTCACCCTTTCCAATCACTTCGTATAGATCTTGATCCAAATTCCCTGTCCATGTTGAGGTCCAGGAATTGCTTAAAACCTTCAATTGATCCAGCTTCTTCTATTGTGCTGGGGAAATCTTACCCCTAATTGGTCCAAGTATTCTTTGATGGGCAGCCATCCTCCTCATGATATAGCACCCAAGTTCTTCACATAGGCTGACAATGGGCTTGGACTCGTATCCTACAATTTTTGCATTCCACACCTCAGCCATTTTGTTGGTTATATTGTCACACTTGGGCCAGTGACTAAAATAGGCCTTCACACAACATAAGGGGTCAATCTTGTTGAGATATGCCCAAGAATCTTCATTCAACTCCTTCAATTTCTGCATTGTTCTTTGGAATTGGGGCACAGTAGTGCAGCGTTCAGCCTCCCATACTATTCCCCTAATGGTTTTGCCCTTCCATTGCTTAATAAAACTCTTCCACACGTGCTGCACACAAAACCTATGATGGGCACCAGGCATAACCTCCTGTAATGCTAGTATCAAACCCTGCATTCATATATCAAGCATCAACAAAAGTCATCACACATGGCTAGCAATGTAAAACTTTTAAAAAAGGAAAATAAATTTGAAATAAACATACATTTTGCTGATCAAAAATGAAGTTCCAGCCATGTACTACATGGCTGCCAATGTCCTCTTGTAACAAGTTCAGAAACCACTTCCAATTTTCTTTGGTCTCACTGTCAACCACTGCAAAAGCAATGACATAAAAGCTCTTGTTTGCATCCTCTCCCACTGCACTCAAGAGTTGTCCCCCATAATAACCTTTCAAGAAACAACCATCCAGTCCAATCAATAGCCTACAACCAGCTTTGAATCCTTTCTTACAGGCGTCAAGGCATACATACAGTTTAGAAAAAATAGGTGGGCTATTAGGGACTAGTTGGGGTATTACTTGCATCTGGCAAGTGGAGCCAGGATTGCTCCTCATAAGCTCAGCCAGGTAGTCCCTTAATTTGCCATATTGTTCCTTCTCATTTCCTTCTATTCTTCCCTTGGCCTTGCGTAGTGCCTTCGTCATTTTCTTCAGATGCACATGGACCTTGTACTCTTCCTTTAAATGCTCATAAGCTTCGGCCCTTGTCATGTTGGGTTGTGTGACCAACCTTTTCTCCAACTTTGCAGCAACCCAATCCCTACTAGCCCTTTTATTTTTGAAAATTCTGGAGCAGGAATGGTTATCATTGAATGTCTTGACTTGGAAACTATTGAATTTGTTAGACCAGGCACAATATATCATCCACTCACAGTCTTCATTTGAGCATTTGGCCCTGGCTCTTAACTTGTCATTCTTAACCCATTTAAATTGCCTCCCAAGACTTATATTGTAGTCTTTGACACCATTTTTAAAGTGCTCCAAACTGAAAAACTCCATTCCAAGCTCAAGCTGTACATGGCCAAAGGTATTCTCCTCATTAAACTTCGGAAACACTTCCCTCTCGACTTCCTCATCCTCCTCCCCACTTGCACGAGTCTTCAATTTCAGAATTGTAACCATAGCCCTGATCTTCAAAGGACAAATTCTGCTCATCCTCTGAATCCTTTTCTTCACTACCAACCTTGTTAACTGTCTTTTTTTCCTTCTTTCCTTTCACCTTTTTTTCCAATGCAATTATTGGCTCATCCTCTTCATCATTTCATCCTCTGTTTCGTCTTCAACACCCTGTGGCGGAGGCTTATAAGGCTCATCTTCTCACTGTCATATGAATCACTTGACAGTCCATTGCCCTCCCCCTCTTCATATTCATTAGCAGAAGTCATACGGAAGTCAAACGAACTGTCAATTGAATCACCTAAGACACCATCCTCATCAGCACTTTGAGGAGGAGACCCTTCAGCAGGACCAGCCAAAATGTCAGGAAGTGCAATGCAATCTTCAAAATATATAGATATTTTGTTCCCATTACTTAAGGCAGCCTTCACCATTTCCAAAACATCTGAATCCTTTTCAAGAAGACATAACCCAACCTCTAAATCACTCTCAGTAAGCTTGAGCCACCACATCTGTTTACATTTTTAATATCCAAACCCCTTGAATAGAGTATCAAGGTCACACAGGTTGACATAATCTGCATCCATCTTAGGTAAATCATCCACTCTCCCATTTACATAAGTCAGTTTCCTTTGTCATTCCTAACCAACAGACCCCCATGATGATATCTTATGACTATATATTCATCCATTTGCATAGAAAACAGAACATAATCATTTTTTACAGTACCTTAATATTATTTTACAGTATCATACAACCAATCAATTATTATCAATATTACTATAATACTGTAACAGTCACAAATATTTTAAATGGTTGCATTGCTAAAAAATTGGGTCAACTAATCACTACACATAGCAACTTAAAATAAGAACAGGGGGACCACATGCAACAAGTTCCAAAAATAAAGTACCAAAGGGGACCAGATAAAAAAAACCCTAACCATCTTTTGCCCTAAACCGCACATGGGGGACCACATTAAGCAAAAACACAATGACCAAAAAGGATAGAGGGACCACAGATAATAAAGGAAGGGTTTCTCTCACGTACCTTGCACGAATGTCACCACACTCACAACCGTTTTAAGGATCTTCACCACAAACCACACTACTTCCAAATGCTTGCAACTGCTAATATGGCTTCAGCATATAAATATTTCAGAGTAAAAAGAATAAGGATTTGATAGTAATTCTATAATAAAAGTTATTATTCCTAATGAATTATTGATAATCCATGTTTAGACACACTTCTTTGATTATTCTATACTTTTATAGGTTAAAAAGGAAGAGATTCGAAAAATTGCGAGGACCAGCATTTAAAGTTCATCATTTCACATTACAAATTGTCCCTGATCAGCGCTGCAGCATTTAAAGCTCATCATGTCACATTCCAAATTGTCCCTGATCAGCGATGCAGCATCTAAAGCTCATCATCTCATATTCTAAATTGTTCCTGATCAGCGCTACAGCATTTAAAGCTCAGGATATCACATTCCAACTTGTCCCTGATAAGCGCTGCACCATTTAAATCATATTTCAAACTATCCTTGATCAACGCTGCAGCAATTAAGGAAGAAATGCCTTGTCAGCATTACAGCATAACAAGGTGTCAATCTTATCCCTTCATGCGGTAAATATGAATGGGCTTGAGAAGCTGTAAAAGGCCCAGAACATCAAGTATAAAACGGGATGACATTCCACATAATTCAGAATTCCACTCCATTCAAATTTCTTCTAGTTTTTCTTCTTTCTTCTAGTTTTATGTTTTATTTTTCGGGATCAATCATGACTATGGTTGACTATATCTCTTTTTATTGTGGTGAGGGTCCCAACCCTTGATGTGAACCCCTTGTAATTTGGATCAGGTTTACGTTTATTTGTCTAATTGCACTTATTTTCCTTTGCTCTTCATCTATAATTCTTTTAGAATTGATCACTCTAAGGGGATTGCGAGGGTTAAGGTTCACAATAGGGATATAGGGATTATAGTTCCTGACAAAAAGGACAATGATTGTTCGTGTATGCACTAGGGATAGGCTACATGAATAGCAAACGTCCAAGATTAATTGATTTTAACGTTTAACCTAAAAAGGATCACTAAGGGATTAGGGTTCTAATAAGAGTTAATAAGGTTAATGTCACTAAGGGATTAGGGCTTAATCAATCAATTTAAAGATGATGAATTATTTGATCAATGGGTAAATCAAATGTAAACGTTAATTCAGATTACAAGGTGGGGATCGTCAAGGTGTTTGTTTCTCTTACCGTAATATTTTCTGTATTATTTGTTCATCGTTTAATTTTCTATTCTTGAATTCTAAAAGAGTTTTAAACCAATTACGTTTTCTTTAATTGTTTTCATTTATTTTGCAAATCACAATTATTCTCAAACCATTTTTGTTAATCCAACAAGAGAGGAATAATTATATTTACTTCGGTGCTTCAATCCTCGTGGAGAACGATACTTTACTTATCACTTTATTACTTGGAACGATCGGTACACTTGCCGAGTTCGCAACAAGTTTTTGGCGCCGTTGCCGGGGATTGATTATGCCAAGTTATTTATAACTTTTGATTTTCTAGATTGGAATTTTTATTTTTATTTTTTTTATTTTTTTTTGTTCTCTATGATGTGCTATTAACATCATGGTTGAACAACTTGAAATTCCATTAGAATTGGAGGAAGGGTTGCTCAACATTGAAAGTGCAAAACTTTTTAGGGGTGAATATGCAGAAGATCCTTACGATCTAATAGATAAATATTTGAATTTCTGCAGTAGCGTAAGGTTAGATGGAGCCACTGAAGACTCCATTAAGGTCCACTTGTTTCCCTTCTTTCTAAAAGGTAGAGCTCATACGTGGCTGAAGTCTCAACCTCGACAAAGCATCACCACATGGGAGGACATAGAATTCAAATTTCTAAGCAAATATTTTCCACCGTCCAAAGCCAAGAAGATTAAAAAGGAGATAGCCTCCTTCGCACAAAAGGAAGGAGAATATTTATGTTAAGTTTGGTGTAGACTTAAGAGTTTATGCAGAAAATGCCCAGTTGATGATTGGGAATTTGTTCGCATTTTATACAGCAGCATGTGCCCACTTTCAAGAATAAAATTAGATTCAGCAGATGGAATACCACTTTACACTAGGAGTTTTGAAGAAGTTATTGCGCTGATCGAAAAAGTGGTTTACGACGAATACCAAGCACTCCAGGACCAACCAATAGTTGAGCAAGAAGTTGAGGAGAAGTCATCCATTCTAGCTACTAAAGAATTTGAAACCGAGGAGGAATCTTCTACGGAAGAAGAGTCCAAAGTGGAAGAATATTTTGAAGTAAGAGAAGAGAAAGAAGATGGAACATATAAGGAAGAGGCCCCCTCTCCAATGGCGATTACCCTCCCAAATTCTCATGATGAAACACTTGAATTGGAGGAGTATAAAAATAAAGAAGATGCAGACTACGAGGAGCTAGAGATGAGATCTTCCAATGAGGAAGAATGTGAGGAAGCTAATATTGTGAATTCAATTGAAGCATGCAATGAAAGAAGCACTAACACCTCTAGCCCCATGGTAGACACACAAGTTGAGCAAGCATATTGTGATGTTGAGACTAATGCGAATCAAGTGCCAATGACCTTATTAGAGAAAATGGGAATAAGGCATACAAGACCCGTAAAGATGACTATACAATTTCCCGACCGATTTGTTCAAATGTGGGTTAATATTGCTTAAAATGTACCGGTGAAGGCAAGCAAATTTGGGTACTGAGAAATTTTTGCAATCATTGATATGGATGTGGACCTTGCCTTTGCTCACCTTCTCGAAGAACCATTCTTGGCCACCACAGATTCAGTGGTATATAAGCTAAAAGATGAGGCAATTCACAAGATGGATGGAGACCAGGTAAGTATTCTTGATTTTAAATTTAATTCTTCATCACTTATAATTTTTCCCTCAGATGTACAAGCAAAATTTGTTGAAGATAAGGGAGATGGAAGAACAAAGCTCAAGAATCCTCATCTATTAAGAACCAAAGGCAAACCCAAGGTTAAGATAAAGAAATCAAAAAAGATGACTATGACCAAGGGGAAAAATCCAGATTTGGTTCTATGCTACAAGCCACCTTGATCATCTGTCAACGTCAGGCTCGTGACGTTCAACAAGCGCTCATTGGGAGGCAACCCAATGTAGAGTTATTTAAAAAAGAAAAGAAAAAAAGAGTGAGGATTACCAAAAGTTGAGTGAGGTGGCTGGAATCAACTCTGGGAAAGGTGGCTCATGTTTCTCATCTATCTTGATATTTGATTATTGCTGGGGACAATAATTTTCTAAATCTGGGAATTGGGCGCACCACATGTGGTATAGAGGAGCCAAAATGAAAATACCTCTAACAGAAAAATTTTCTGAATCAAGGGAGATTTCTAAACTCTTCTATCTCAATTTCTTTTGTTATTTTTGTTTCGATAGAAGAGATTCTCTGAGCAACATACCTGGATCTGTGTTATCTGTGTTAGCTACTCATGCAATAAGATGATTAAATCTTAGAGAGCATATAGGATATTGCGTAAGAAGTCATAATGGATAAATGTATGAGTAATGCATTGAAGAATAAGAGTTATTATTGCTCGTTTGATTGAATTCTTTGTTGAGAGTACAGTTGATATGTGATGATAAAGGGAATTCAGATTCTAGTTTGATTGCACAACCGTGAGGTTTGAGCCTATACAGTAAATTTTCTTTGTGGAGAGACCTCACTGTGATAATACTATAGAACTTGATCTGTTTCTCTGTAATACGTGCATGATCTGAAATGATAAAGACAATTCTTTCTTGTTAACTACTTGGCCAAATAGCTGACCTTAAATTTTTTTTTCCATTGCTAACCCCTTTGAGCTTTAGCCTGTTGTTTCTTATTCAACCATACGACACTTGACTTCTTTCCCTGTTGACATACCTTGAATGAGATTGAAACACTGATTATAGAAAGTTTAAGGAAAAGTTCACAGAAGTTAAAGTGATGGCAAGAACAAAAGCTAAAACTAAAGAGAAAAAAAAAAGAAAATGAAAAGTTGAATAGCAATGAAAAAAGGATAAAAAGGTCAAGAAAATAAGATAGCAAAGAGAAGGAAGAGTATGAATAGAAAGGAAAAGAATAATTGTGTTTGGGCATGAACAACTAGTTGTGTTTCAATCATATACAGTAAAAATTAGCCACTATCCCAAATATTCCTACCTTAGCCTAAGCCAAGTTACAACCCTGCAAAGACCTTTGGATCTAATTGTGCATGTTTTACATGTTCCTCAATCTTAGGAACTTGAGAATAGGATCAAGCCTATGATAGTCTTATTGCACTGATGGATTGAGAGTTTAAACCCAATATACAGGAGTGAAAAGTGCAGCAATTATCTTGGTAAAGAGTGATCAAGTTAGATTCTAATTCCTCATGGAAAAAAATTAATTACTGAAATTCTCAACTTTGAATTTATTCATGCATAGCATTATGACTCTGAATCTCTTCAATGTAGGAAAGTGCATTAGTGACATACATTCTTCTCACAGGGCTTATCATTGCTATATAATGTTTGATCTTATTTATTGCTGGGGGCAGCAATATCTAAATTTTGGGAATTATTTGATATGCCTTCAGCATATAGATATTTCATAGTAAAAAGAATAAGGATTTGATAGTAATTCTGTAATAAAAGTTATTATTCCTAATGAATTATTGATAATCCATGTTCAGACACACTTCTTTGATTATTCTATACTTTTATAGGTTAAAAAGGAAAAGATTCGAAAAATTGTGAGTATCAGCATTTAAAGCTCATCATGTCACATCCCAAATTGTCCCTGATCAGCGCTGCAGCATTTAAAGCTCATCATGTCACATTCCATGTTGTCCCTGATCAGCGCTGTAGCATTTAAGCTCATCATGTCACATTCCAAATTGTTCCTGATCAGCGCTACAACATTTAAAGCTCAGGATATCACATTCCAACTTGTCCCTGATCAGCTTTGCACCATTTAAATCACATTTCAAACTATCCTTGATCAGCGCTGCAACAACTTAGGAAGAAATGCCTTTTCAGAATTACAACATAACAGGGTGTCAATCTTATCCCTTCACGCGGTAAATACGAATGGGCTTGAGAAGCTGTAAAAGGCCCAGAACATCAAGTATAAAAAGGGATGACATTCCACACAATTCAGAATTCCACTCCATTCAGATTTCTTCTAGTTTTTCTTCTTTTTCTTTCTTCTAGTTTTATGTTTTATTTTTCGAGATCAGTCATGACTATGGTTGGCTAGATCTCTTTTTATTGTGGTGAGGGTCCCAACCCTTGATGTGAACCCCTTGTAATTTGGATCAAGTTTACGTTTATTTATCTAATTGCATTTATTTTCCTTTGCTCTTCATCTATAATTCTTTTAGATTTGATCACTCTAAGGGGATTGCGAGGGTCAGGGTTCAAAATAGGGATATTGGGATTCTAATTCCTGACAAAAAGGACAATGATTGTTCGTGTATGCATTAGGGATAGGCTACATGAACAGCAAACGTCCAAGTTTCATTGATTTTAACGTTTAACCTAAATAGGGATCACTAAGGGATTAGGGTTCTAATAAGAGTTAATAAGGTTAATGTCACTAAGGGATTACGGCTTAACCAATCAATTTAAAGATGATGAATTGTTTGATCAATGGGTAAATCAAATGTAAACGTTAATTCAGATTACAAGGTGGGGATCGTCAAGGTGTTTGTTTCTCTTACCGCAATATTTTCTCTATTACTTGTTCATCGTTTAATGTTCTATTCTTGAATTCTAAAAGAGTTTTAGACCAATTACGTTTTCTTTAATTGTTTTCATTTATTTTGCAAATCACAATTATCCTCAAACCATTTTTGTTAATCCAACAAGAGAAGAATAGTTATAATTACTTCGGTGCTTCAATCCTCGTGGAGAATGATACTTTACTTATCATTTTATTACTTGGAACGATGGTACACTTGTCGAGTTCACAACAACTGTAGAAGACACGTACACCAACAAACCACCGTAGCTCACCAACCTTCACCGAAAATGAAGCTCACGAGTAGAGGAAATGGCAGGTATGGACAAGTTACTTGTTGAAGAAGTCTCTCTTCATCAAACGAAGTCATCCCCTTCTACTCACCTGATACAGCCTTCCAATATAAGACGACGTCGTTCCTTTCTCCTCTACGTGGCTGTCACGTTAGTGACTTAGCCAACTAACGGTTCAGCTGGCTTCCGTCAAGTGGGTCGTCACATTCCAACTAACAGAAGGACAAACGTGTCCCCTTTTTTTCAAAAAATAGTGACTGAAATGTGACTTTTTTTACTAGGGACTAAATTATGCCTCGTATATATTGTCAGGGACGAAAAAGGGTATTTACTCTAAATTATAAGATAGAATTGTGTCTCCCTTAAACGTATCGTGAACTTTCAAATCACTTACATGTCACACACAAAAATGTGAAATTATCATTTTGCGTGAATCCCAAAATCATGTTCAACTTTTCAACAAGTTTAGTTGAAGAATGGCGGAAGAATATCCAATGAAGTTATTCAGTTCTTCCCAACAAATCAAACAATTTTGTCTGACTTAAAAAAAAAAATCAGTGGTGGCAGTTCATATGGGTAATAACTACTTAGCGAGTATTTGATAAAAGATTTATTTTCAGATTCCTGAGAAAATGAAGGTGATAATTTAATTTATCCATATTTGATAGAAGACTTTTCAAAAAAAAATCAGAATGTGGATTTTTCGGAATTTTGTTTTGTCTGTAAAATGTAAATCAAAATACTATCCAAGAATACCACCCCAAAATAATATTTTCACTTTTAGGAAAAAATAGAAAATTAGATATGAAAATTCTGACAAAAATCCCGATGATATTTTGGCCTACCAAATAATTTTTTAGTAACATTATAAAAAAAACTCACTTTTTGATCATATTTTCGGGAATCATGATTCCCAAATAAAAATAAATATTTGTCTACCAAATACTCTTATAGGGTATTTGACAGAGGAGACATTTTTGTTTACCCAAAAATCTTTATTCTCTGGAATATGGTGGGAAAATGAGTTATCCGAAAATGTGATTAAAAAAGCATTTGGTAAGTCCAAATTTTCCCTGAATTTTGTGATTAAGTTTACTGAATTTGTATTTAGTTGATTGTGAAATATTAGTGGAATTGTAGGATTATTTTATCAAAATAACCCCATTTTATTTTGATTCAAAAAGTTGTCTGTAATTCACACCATTTCTTTAGAAATCGTTCAAAAAAGGGTAATGTGGTCTATTTCTTTGCGGGCACTTTTTACTTTTTCGGGCAACAAAAAATTTCATCTAATTTATGGCATTCCACAGATGAGGTTCTTTGGATTTGGAGGAACAAAGAAATTCATGAAGATGGTTACAAGAGACCTGAGGACCCTTCAATTCCTCTAGCTGCCCAAATAGAGGAAATCAGAAATAGTCTTGTTCATAGGGTCAGAGAGGTTATTAGCATTCCGGTTCCCATCAAGTCGGAGAAATGGACAGCTCCTAATCATGGTTTTTTCAAAATGAATGTGGATGGTGCTGTGAATGGGGAGAGGGCTGCCTATGGTGGACTTATAAGGGGTAGAAATGGAGACTGGATTGGTGGGTTTTCGGTCTTCTTAGGCTCATGCTCCCCCTTAATGGCTGAATTATGGGCTGTTTATCACGGCCTTGTTTTTGCTTGGAACCATAATTGGAAACAGATTATTTTGGAATCAGATTCTTCTCAAGCTTTAAGCTTACTTACCCTTAGGGGTAATGACACTCGAAAGCTATCATTAGTAGCTAAGATCCGAGTTTTACTTCAAAAGGAATGGATTGTTCAGTTAAATGGTATCTCTAGGAAGGCTAACATGTGTGCTGATTGGATTGCGAAAAAAGCCTTGGATGACTCCCTTGGTCTCTCTTCAATCTCTTCTCCTCATTGGGCTCTCCTAAATCTGCTAGCTGCGGATATTCTGGATCCGGGGCGGGACACTGCTGCTAATTGGGATGCTGTGCTATCCTCGGGAGTTTAGTTTTTAGTGTTTCTTTTAGTTTATTTTCTGCATTGTTTTTTCTTGTTCTGGTTTCTGTCTTTTGTTGGGGGTGATTTAGCCCCTGTTGATTACCAAAAAAAAAAAAAAAAAAAGATCTTAATATGTTGATTCCACGCAACAGACAAAGCATAAAGATCCCTACGGCCCAATCAATAATAATAATAGGGTTTATCATCTATAATTTAACATGAGCAGAAAAAATTTCCTACATTCATAACATTTTGTGGGACCCACAGCAAAAAAAAAATAAAAAAAAACTCTGGCACGCAAAACAAATCCCTATAACATAACACAAACACTTTTCCTACAACATAACTCTTATAAAACCCATAATAATATCAGTGTTACCAAATAACAAATTAGTATATAATAGTACCACACTATGATATTTAATTAGTACAAAGACTATCTTTGATTCTAGAACGATTAGTGAAGCGATTCGGCTGCTAAATATGCCTAGGACGATGAACAAATGGCCGTGAGTACTGTACGATGTGCCGTTTTCAGTTATTAAATACACACATATATGGTATAGCCGAAGTTTAAGTATAAAGACGAAAGCTTGCCTCCACTTTGTGAATGATTTACCTCTCTTTTCAAAATAGATAGATACATTATCTTTTCTAAAGAGGCTAGATAGTCTTTAACTCACTTATAAATTTATTCATATAATATCAAAATATTGTACTACTTTTTAAAATTATAAATTGAATAATAGAAAAACTGATTAATAAAAGTTACAGAGTAATTTAAATATGAAACTTTACCATCAAGCATTTGTTAATCGACTACCACGAATTGTTTCAATTTAATCTGTATTTTTAAGCTCGAACTCTAGATATGCAATTTGTGTTATAAGCTTTGTGAGCAGAATGTTCCTGTCTTTTGATCTATTTGGTTTGAATACAAATTAATCAACACCCGTTGTCAATCGGATACCGGATATATATATATATATATATATATATATATATATATATAGGTAAAAATTTCTACAGCCACTTTAGATAAGCTTATCTACGGCTAGCCCCAAAACTACATCGTTTTGATTAATAGATGGTGTTTATGTAATGTTAGGTGAATTAATGAAGAGTGTTTTAGTAAAATGTATATGATAGAAAAATAAATAAAATTACAAAAACATCCTTCATTAATTCACCTAAAATTACATAAACACCCTTCATCAATCAAAACGACATAGTTTTGAGGCTAGCTATAGATAAACTTATCTAAAGTGGCTACAGAAATGTTATATATATATATATATATATATATGAGATATGATCAACTTATGCTGGTGTAAGAATAATAAATCTTACATCAAATCTTAACCGTTGATTTCCGTGCATCTAACGGTAGAGATTTATTGGGAATTGAAAATTAATTAATGAGTGAGACCTGATAAATCTCAATCGTTAGATGCACGAAAATCAACGGTTAAGATTTGGTGTAAAACTTATTATTTTTACACCGGTGTAAGATGATCACACCCCTATATATATATATATATATATATATATATATATATATATATATATATATGGGTCAGGATCATTTTACACCGGTGTAAGTTACACTCTCAATCTTATCCGTTGATCCCACTTATATCTAAGGGCTCAATTTTTTTAGGAATGTGAGCCATTGGATACACGCGAATCAATGGTCAAGATTGAGTGTAAGACTTCTAACTCTTACACCGGTGTAAGAATATCCTGCCCCATATAAACCCTAAACCCTAATAGGGTTTAGGGTTTATATGGGGCAGGATATTCTTACACCGGTGTAAGAGTTAGAAGTCTTACACTCAATCTTGACCATTGATTCGCGTGTATCCAATGGCTCACATAACTAACAGAGTTGAGCCCTTAGATATAAGTAGGATTAGTGGAGAAGATTAAGAGTGTAACTTACACTGATGTAAAATGATCCTGATCCTATATATATATATATATATATATATATATATATATATATATATATATATATATATATATATATATATATATAGGGGCAAGATATACTTAACACCAAAAAAGTTTACAACCAACCTAATCACCGTTGATTTTCGTCAATCTAACGGTTATGATTTATTCGAAATTATTGGATCATAATTATTAATTTATTATTAATTCTCATTAAATCGAATAAATCATAACCATTAGATTGACGGAAATCAACGGTGATTAAATTAGTTGTAAAGGTGGTAAACTTTTTTGGTGGTAAGTATATCCTTCTCTATATATATATATATATATAACTTTTTTAAGAGCAATTAATAGTCAAACAGTATTTTAATATATGATAATATCTTATATAGTCAAAACAACCCGATCGATAATAAAATAAAAGAGTCTGTTTAAACCCGACTTATAATATCTCAAAAATTGTCAGCTTGTAGGTTTGAAGAATAATGTGGACGACTGATGTACCACACTTGGACCAAACGGCAAGCACAATTAGTCAAATACACACGGAGATCAACTAATATTTTTTTTTTTGTTATTGTAATTAATACTCTTATTAATATATGGAGTTTAGCCTTCACCACGAGTTTTTTTTACTAAGTGAGTCATATGTCATGATTATTAATGCTCCTAATTGGTTATTGGTAATGCATCTCTAGTAACTAGTGTGCGTTAAAATTAATTTATTTTGGAGTTAAAAAATTTAAGTAACTCCTCAATAAAAGAATTTAAAAATAAAAAATAAAGATTATTCTTCTAGGAGAAGATTATACTTATCACAATCTTAAACTTATTATTTTTTTAGTTACCGCTAGATTAACTTAAAACTAACTACTGAAGAAGAAGAAAATTAAGTTCAGTTAATTTTAAATAAATATAATGGTAATCAAACTAAAATTGTGGTATGTGCTTTTTTTTTTAAAATAAAAACTAAACTAACCTCAACGACACTATGAAATCAACGTGGTCCAATTAGAACGAAATAGAATGGATAAAGATAATACACACACACACATTTGGTCCTCAGAGCATAAGAACCGCACAATATTGTTCTGCCTTCTTCTTTCGTTTGAGGTATTACGGTCTATCAACATTGAGGAAGTTTTTACGATACTCTCGTTTCATCAACTTTTTCATACATCTCTGGTAAAGAACCTTGAGATATACCAATGTGAGATTATATATCTCAACACGTCTCCTTACACGAGAGTCTATTAGGTTTGAAGAGTGGATAATGCAACAGACCCAACCCACCCGTGCTAAGAGAATCCACGAGAAAAAGTGGGGGACGGCGAGACTCTGATACCATATAAAGAACCTTGGCATACACCACCAAAAAACTAGCTCAAAAGGTGGGAGTGCCCAAGGTCTTATAAACTCCACATTGTTCATCCAACCAATGTGAGAATATATATCTCAACATTTTAATAAAAATCAAACATCAATAGTGATTGATGATATGAAAGAGAAAAAAAGTATTATATTAAATACAGGTGTTTGATTGTAAATGATAGCAATAAAAATGAGCTCCATCTTGTATAAAAAAAAAAAATGAGCTCCATCATTGATAGTCATAGATTTATGGATAGTGCTGCCATTGCCAATTTGCTACAGGAAAAGGAAAATCAACTAAACAAGAACAGAATCGAGTGTGTGTTTGAATGTTACTTCGTCTTGTTTTGGTAAACTTTGTCGCATGATGTTTGTCCCACAATGCCTCTCTCTTCTTCGACGGTTGCCGTTCTAAAGTCAAAACGAATCAAAGACGGCTTACGTTGTATTTGTATCCTTCTCATCCACTCATTATTGAGATTCCAGTGGTTTAAGAATGCGATGGGTTATATTTACAAACTTAAAATTTACAAATTTTTATAAATTATATTATGTAGTATGGATAGTACATATTACTATATAAGTAATATGTACTACTCATAAGGTACAGTTATAAGAGTTTGTAAATTTTGAGTTTGTATAAGGGTTCGCTTTTTCTGCATTTACTGCAGATAAGTTATCTGCAGTACTCCAATAAAACGTTATTTTGGGACGGAAATTATGGTGTTTTTGTAATTTTAATTTATTTCAGGATTATAATAGTCTTTATATTCATACATTTTTAAAATTTCAATACCAAAACGACGTCGTTTTGGAAATAAATGCAGATAACTTATCTGCATTAACTGCATAAACATTTTTCCCTAAATATAAACATTTAAAAAAAAAGAATTTTCTTAATTATAGTCCATTAACATTTAAGCCATCCCCTTTCCCTCAAAGTCAAAGATAAAAACAGAGTTCTTGAAACTCCATATTTTTTATACTCGTTAATGATTCTTTTATAGATTTAATCTTTTGTATCTTTATAATTTTTTAAATTAAAACTGTCTTTTTAATTTTTTCTTATTCTTACAATTTTTTTTATTTATTAAGTGATTAATTATCATTCAATAGTCTCTTAAAGTCATACCATAGAGATCCCTCAAATAAATTTGTTCTCAACTCATCTAATGGGTCTCACATGTTTTAGGAGATAATGAGATTTATACAGTAAGGGAAAAACTATTCTCATGCTACATGAGATAAATTTTTCTTCCTACACGCCTTTCAATAACTGTGCCATATTTTTCTTTTATTTTCATTTATTTTTCAGGTGGTAGAGCCCACAAATATGTTTCTATTTTTTCAGGTGCTAGAGTTATCAACCCCCGAGGTGCCTGTATATGAAAATGTGCCCCAACACAGGGTGAGATCTCTAAAAAAAATCTCAATAAGACAAGGGGTCTTCAAGAATCTCTCCACCCCAAGCTCACTTACATGTGCAATATAAGTTCCAAAACAATATAATAATATAATTTTCAAAACTTGTGCAATGCAGCATATATCCATGTCATGTGTGTATGCATCCTACTGGCCAGAGAATTAAAAGGTGGGGATTACATACGTCTACAACCTATAGTACAAGGAACACCACTTGCACCTCACCCACGAAGTTACCATCTTGTATGTCTCCACATACTCAGGGGTTACCGTCTAAGTGGTACACCACATACATATCATATGGCACTTGCACTCAATAAAATAGCTCAATAGCATATCAAGAATCATCATTTATTTTCATAAAAACACAGCATGCATAGAACCATCCCTCCAAGAGGTATGGTGGAACCAACAATGGGCAAAACCAAGGACACGAAAGCTTACCTCGCAAGCTAACAATCCCAAGTCAAGAGTCCACAACAACTCAAGGTCACCAAACAACACAATAACAATCGGTTTAGACCAGAAATCTCATCAAATTCGAAATCTAGTAGTTCACTACATTATTTCAACGTTTTCTTTTTCGTTTCATGCCTTTAAGCTTCTCTCTAAGCCATAAGCCTTTAATCTAAGTGATTATGACTTAGTTAACTTATTATAGAGGTTCATACTAACCAATCAAGGGTCCAGAAACCCAATCCAAGCTTCTGTTCGGACAGAACAGTGCATAACTTGAAATTTCCAAAATATCCGGATATTTCACGGGGGCATATCCGGAAATCTATATCCGGATATCACAAACCCCATATCCGGATATTATATTTGAATATCATATCCGGATATTTCTCCACAGAATATAATTTCTGTATTTCGCAAAGATATCCCTCCAAGGTTCCATCTTCAACACTTCTACACGTCCAAGAATTCATTTTTAGACATATTTAGACCAGTGTTCAAGCTAGTTACTTAATCATCTCATTTAACAAGTAAAAACTTGATCTTTAACAAAGAAACTCATGAACAAAGGTGATGAACATACCCCTAAAGGCTCAAAATATAAAAGCCCGTTGTACATCGATATTATTAACATTAATTATGATATTAAGCGCAGTTACAATCACGGCAATTCATTTATAAAAATGCGAGTAAACTTTTTCCGTTTATTACGCGAGTGTTTAAAACAATAATAAAGCGTAATAAATAAAAGCTGTGACCGTAACTATAAACTCTTCGCGGAATAATTATTTAAACTATCTAGATATCATAAAATACTTCTCTCAAGTCACTAAGGGGTTCCCATAAACTCACTTATCTAAAATCTCACTTTTACGTTTTCTACCTATTCGAATGGTTCGGTCTTTGAATCTCTGCGGACAAACCTCAATCTACAAGCCTGTCATCTATTATTATGTTACTCTAGACTTAATTACCTTTTTAGGAAGCTATCACACGAGTCATAAAGTTCTCGTTTGCTCCGGATTTCACCGTTTGAAGTTGGACAAGCAAATCTGCCAGCCAACCTCAAACCGGCTCCGCACAGTCCTAAATCAATCACTGATTCTGAGAAATCCACTCAACCAATTCATCTCAAATATTTATAACATAAACTAGACATCTCAATCATCAATTTGATATATCATACACTTAATTTTAACAAGAAACAAAGCGGGGAAAAAATTCCCAAAAACTACCTGAAACAACACCTGTACAGTTGCGTTCTGAACAGTCTGTCTTCAATGGCTTCTATAGAGATGCGTGCAACCCATAAGATTCCCAAATTTTAACACAAGATAGAGGACATATCAAGCTTCAAAACGGCGTATGGCACGTCCCTATTGGACTCCGGTGGAGGGAGATATGCTCTCCCAAAGTTCACCTAAATTCTGCCAATCTCTAGAAAATTCACCAGAGTTTCCTTTATTTTTCCAATAATCCCCAAATTTGCAAATGTGTTACCTAACCTCAATTTGTACCTAATAATCATGGATGGCACACAAGGAACAACAATGCCTTGGTGCTCTTACAACCCTTCACAGTATATATCCAGTTTGCTCAAAATACATAATCAATACTTACTTTTTCAAGTTAACTAATTTCAACCACAAAGGTCCAATTGCATGCATTCTTTGAATCATAAATCATCATTCACATCCTAGAATAGGCCTATTGCCCTTTCATCATATTACATACTTCAATGTTACATCAATTCTCCATGTTTCAACTATAACTTCTCAAATAGACATATTACAATTTTCTTTCAAGTATCCATAATAAATGCTCCAAAATAAAACATGATAATCAAAGACTAAACTTAGACAAAATACGTCATGAACAAAAATGACAACCATAATCCCGAATCACATGCTTTGTTCATGACCGAAGTCTAGCCTAGGCACAATGGCCACCAAAATGCAAAATAAATAAAGTCCCCATGATCAACCTACGAGCCTCTTGCTCGTCGCTCCAGCTCCACTGGCACTACCTGAAATGAAGTCCCCAAAACGGGGTGAGATATACGGATATATCTCAGTAATTCAGAGGTTATGAAGAATACTCTGCCCCATGGATCATTTCGATGCATATAAATAATACAACATAATATCTGAAAATTGGATAAAGCAAGGGATTTAGTGAAATAGGAAAGCATAGGGAAACAAAATACGACGAAGCTGGAATGGCCAATGCCAAAACCACGCAACGTCCAGCCTATTGGCCTCGGCATATAAGCCTACGAATTTCAAACCAAAAAGTGTTCTCAGAACATCAACCAAGGCACCCATCACCATATCCACCCGAGACTTCCTAATTTGCTCCTATCCGGATAACAAACCACGACTCCAGGTAAACTAGAACTCCCTCACGGAGACCTATCCAGTGGAAGTCCGTAACGCCCGAAGGCAACCTTCTACTGGCCAGAGACACGGTACATCCAATATACCACAACATGTAAAATATGCATGAGCATGTTATCCTATATTATTGACATAGATTTCCTACCAAAACCCTCAACGGGCATGGTGGAACACACAAGGGGATCAAACCCCAGTACCAAGGGATTACCTGTATAATCCTCTCTCACAGCTGCAATGCAGTATATTTCCCGAGCTAGGTACACAAATAGAAATGCCTACACATAGGACATTCCCAATTAATTTTTCCATTCATTAACACATTCAAATTACCAAGTACATATGCATGGTCCCAAAATACTTACATAATCCCTTTTGGTCCGGGACCAAGGGCAACCCACCGAGCTCACGGTTCAGGGTTCAAATCTGCGGGAGGCAACCTACGTTGATCATACAAGGATCATCAATATACAATGAATTCTCCAAATTCAAAAAACATCAAGTTTCCTCCCCCCCCACCAAGTGAGGTTCGGCCAAAACAGTGCAAATTTACAATTTATTTTTCTTTATTTTGTTTTCATTTTTCTTTAGCATTTTAATGCTACCACAATGTCATTTTAGGTGCCACATTACATCCTAAATCATCACATCACTTTTCCCATTTATTTCCTTCTAGGTTCAATACACAATCCAATATCTTTCCATTGATTTTTTATGAATCCACTCATCACACAATACATCTGAATACCATTTAACACCACACCACATCCATTACACAATTTCACAACATCAATTCCCCAATTTACTCATTATGGCCGAATTGTGCCTAGCCTACCACCAAAGGATAACCAATCCAATTTAACAATGCAATACCTCATAACATCCTATCATTGACTCATATAAACATCCAATAACTCAATTACACAATTACATAACCAATCCAAATTCACCAATTCATGGCATCACACTCAAAATTTCACTAAGTTATAATTCAATTTTCACCAATAATTTTTATTGCATTTATCACCCCAACACATCATTTTAAGACATTTATCTAATACACAATTTCAATTTGAGCTCTCTAACTACACCAATCACACAATTTCACTCTAGGGCACAAATTATCAATCTCATGAATCAACCAATGAAAAGTGTGGAAACTTACCCACAATCAAGGCCTAAGACTCCTCCAAGACATACCCAAGCACTGGAGGACCAAACAACTCCATGAATGCAAATCTACACAAAAGGGTAACAATTTTTGGGATAGTTTTTCTCAAAATCTAGTGAGTTTCATAGCTCAAGACTACCATGGTTGTGTTTGGGAGGTGATTTCCAACAAGTTTTAAGACAAACTTTTCTTGATTTGGTTGTGTTTTGAGTGAGTAATAGAAGGAAGAAAATTTGAAACCAAACTTGTCTTCCTATGGTGAGGGCCGCAGGTTTGATGAGTGAGGGAGGAGAGAAGGAGATAATGAATAGTAATAGGGATATGTGGCTTAAGTGACTTAAGTGAGGTGGGTCCCACCGCCACCTCATGCGATTTCAAACTAATTCGAATTTCCTTCCGATTCCACTAAATGTCCATAATTTCATAACCTATTTAGACACTGTAATTTTTAAGTTTAACCATTGTGGCATTGTCCTTTAATTACCCTTGATCAGATGAATCCGGAGTTTTCAGGTCGTTCGGAGAAATTGCAGTTTTAAGCTGTTATGTGCGTCGTGGGCACGCTTCCCCAAACTCCCTAATTTCCATCAACTTTCATCAGAAATCATATTTCCTAGTCCTATATACCATTTATAACTTATTTCCAAACCTAGAGCTCAAAATTCAATCGACACGTTTTATGGTGCAACTGTACCGCGGTATTTTTACCGATAAAAACACTATTCGCCAAATTTTCTGAAACTTGTCTAACCACTCAATTTTTTGTTCTGAATCCATTTCCAGGGTTATTTTTATCATTTGAGACCTCCTACTTAATTTTACCTTCCTAGGGTTATGTGTTTGGCTAATTATCGTTTTACCCTTCCTTTGTATTTTGACCTAATTTTCATGATTTTCACTATTCCTTCCCTTTAATTCGTATTTAATATATTAATATATGTTTTAGAAATAAGAGGTGTTATATTCACTCCTCCTTTTTTAAATTTTGTCCGCTAAATTAGCATCGTACTGGTCCAGTGACTCGAGATATAGCTAGAGAATCTCGTCCTTCCACTCTCAAGTAGCCTCCTCAGGAGTGCATCTTTACTATTTTACTTTTGTCACAGGCATAACCTCATTTTTGTGGTATCCATCGTTCCCCAATCCTTCACAAATACTTGTCTATTCCTGTGATATGACTTTTTAATTCACAATATTTTAAATTTTCTGTGGGCCACGGTTGCACTTTCACTAATTTATAGGTAATAATATAGTTACGTTACAAGCTCGTCTACCTATCCTCACTTCGTTTTCATCTTTATCTATTTATCTGACCCAAGGTCATGCACAACAACATCAGACGATCTCCAAGTATATTTATCTGTCATTCCTGAATATTGTAACTCACACTTTCTTTAGACTTCAATACTTTCGCTGCCACTACTGTTTCAACAATACCCCAATATACCAGTCATTTCCATTAATGTTACTAATCTTACCATTTCGTTGCTTCCTTAGCTTTCACACAGGCACATGCCTTCTAGTTTCAATGGCACTCAACAGTACCCAATAATCCCAACTCACATTAAATTCCATATTTATATACTTTACTTTGTCACGTGTCTTCACCTCTTCTTAGATAATCACAACTATATTTTTCTCTTTGTGATACGAAACTAATAACCCTCATAATAGTTTATATTTTCGATGAGCCATTTAAGGCCTTCAACCACAAACTCATTCATGAAATTCTCCACCTACAACGTCATGTCAATAATTTTCACCTATTGTTCGTCTATCTATCAAATTAGCCATTTCCAAGTCTAAACACAAAATCCATCAATGACTTCCGCATCAAAGGTCTTATGCCTAAGATTTTCACCAACTAACCATTTTTTACTCATCATTCCGTACCAATATTGTAGATTCAACATATATTTCATTCATTTATACCTCAATTTCATCATCATCAACATTTTTATCATGGATGTCCGACTTAAAATACTATATCGTAATCCTCACATATAAGTCTCGCCACATTGGTAATTTCCAAACATAATCGTTCTATCACCTGGAACTACTTTCATCCTTAAACAAATTTCTAAATTTTGATCAATACAGTGTATATCCAAAGGATATATCTTTCTCACCTAGCATGTATCACATACCGTGCTCCAAGTCACTCCATCAATTTATCAACCTTTCTTTAATCACCACAATTTAAGTTACTGATCCTTATTAGACATCTTCACTTAACTCCATCACAACTAACTTCTTATGAAAGGCCATCAGGCCACCATCTTAACTCCACGTTTTTCCCCACTAATCCTCCTAGCAAAACTTTTACTCAATTATCAGTATTAACAAATTGTTATCTTTCCTCATAGGGTAAGAACCCCCTCGATCAACTCCACAATTTCCATGAAACCCAAAATCCATGTCACCACACTTGGTGCACACATGCAGACCACCGAGTGTTCCGAAATCACATCTCAATTTGATATATTACTTTTCACTTAAAAGTATCTAATATCGCATCTTGTGTTCTTCACACGACACAATCCCCATTGTGCATTAACATAAGGCATCTCATCTGTACCAACCGTCACATCAATGCATGATACTTCCTTGTATCCAAGTCCTTATAGAAGATAATTATAGTCTCCGGGAACATAATCCGCACAGAGATAACAAAAGTCTCCGGGAATATAATCCGCACGAAGATAGCCATACACTCCGGGCACATAAGCCGTACAGAGATATCCATACTCTCTGGGTATATAAGCCGCACAGAGATAGTAATATCAAGTCATATAATATGCACCTAGTACACAGGGAAATTTATATTTATAACATATTCATATATGACGGCAAAATGTGTACCCAGTACACACCAGATCACACATGGACCCAATCCATTTGGTGTCTGTATCATATCCGTATATTACGGCAAAATGTGTTTGGTATACTCATATGGGGCTACCCCTAATAATAATAGTAGTAGTGGTATAATATAAACATATTACATATAGGTAAATTCATTATAGCTTCCTCGTTTAATTCTCCCCACGGATAGTTTACTTTCATTTTGGTTAACCCTCAGACCTGGTTTATAACATAGTCACTATTACAATAAGGGAAAACATTTTCTCATGTTGCATGAGAATTCAACTCTCATATTAGTGACCCTTCGATTTGCGTGCAAAGCTTTTCTTTTCTTTTTCTTTTTTTAATAAATATGGGGCCCACCACTAGTTGAGTCACAACATGAGAATTGAATTCTCATGCAACATGAGA
The DNA here is from genome assembly GCA_032173675.1 of Gastrolobium villosum. Taxonomy (NCBI): domain Eukaryota; kingdom Viridiplantae; phylum Streptophyta; class Magnoliopsida; order Fabales; family Fabaceae; genus Gastrolobium; species Gastrolobium villosum. The sequence goes on along the minus strand of JAVKPL010007080.1, from coordinate 4,887 downwards.
AAATCAAATCCTTTACAAGAATTCATATTCTTCTTGTAAATTTGTACATATTTCCTAACTCTTAATAGTTCCTTCTATCATGTTATCGTTCGAATCCATTGTCCATTATTTCTTGCTCATTACTCCCCTTGGTGGTTGTAGAATATCCATTACATTTCAAACATCATCACTCCGTTTATCAATTCTTCAATACGTTACGAGGAATTCCATTATTTACTGGTTCACGCAATCCACAGACAGAGGCCATCCAATGAGAACAATTTCCAAAGGGGACTTCCAAGAGTCATACCTCTTAGGATCCAATCCCCAAAGGGAAGCCCAGAACAATTTCACGGTCCCAATATCTGCGTACCGGCACTCAGGTCCACTCAAGTATATATATATATATATATATATATATATATATATATATATATATTGGCACTTACGCCATCACAGGACCATTGTCCATTTATCCTTTCAAGATGTAGACTGACAATCAGTCCATTAAGTATAACCCACCTATCCTTTACGAATATCCTTTGTCATTTAAGTTTATCCAATGGCATATAAGCCTATTTAATGGCCTCTAGGCATAGTATGTTCCTAGGCGTAAGATTTAATGGGTACTTCCAAGGGTATCCTTTAACTATAGTTCTACTCTTTGGTCAACACTACTTGACAATTCACACAGTGCATTGCTACATGGAAAGTCCCATCCCCACTACTAGGAGACCACATCTATATGTATAAATACTATATCACATCATATTATTTTCTCCTAAATTCATATCAATTATCAAATTATTTCGCAAGCACACTACTTTTAGTAGTATATATACACACCATTGGACCCTAATTTCTTATACCATCCGCATTAATATTTTACATAAGATTATACCATCCAACTGTCCTACCCACTTACCAATGGCAATTCTGCTAATTAAACTCGACATCCATTAACTACAATAGTGCCTTCATTGTACATTTATCTTGTGTCATCCATGGCGACATCACACGAGTCATAAAGTTCTCGTTTGCTCCTGATTTCGCCGTTTGAAGTTGGACAAGCAGATCTGCCAGCCAACCTCAAACCGGCTCCGCACAGTCCTCACTCAATCACTGATTCTGAGAAATTCACTCAACCAATTCATCTAAATATTTATACCATAAACTAGACATCTCAATCTTCAATTTTACATATCATACGCTTAATTTTAACAAGAACAAAGCGGGAATAAAATTCCCAAAAACTACCAGAAACAGCACCTGTACAGGTGCGTTCTGAATAGTCCGTCTTCAATGGATTCTACAGAGATGCGTGAAACCCAGAAAATTCCCAAATTCTAACACAAGATAGAGGACATATCAAGCTTCAAAACGGCATATGGCACGTCCCTATTGGACTCCGGTGGAGAGAGATATGCTCTCCCAAAGTTCACCTAAATTCTGCCAATTCTACAGAAAATTCGCCAGAGTTTCCTTTATTTTTCCAATAATCCCCAAATTTGCAAATGTGTTACCTAACCTCAATTTGTACCTAATAATCATGGATGGCACACAAGGAACAGCAATGCCTTAGTGCTCTTACAACCCTTCACAGTTTATATCCAGTTTGCTCAAAATACATAATCAATACTTACTTTTTCAAGTTAACTAATTTCAATCACAAAGGTCCAATTGCATGCATTCTTTGAATCATAAATCATCATTCACATCCTAGGATAGGCCTATTGCCCTTTCATCATATTACATACTTCAATGTTACATCAATTCTCCATGTTACAACTTACAACTTCTCAAATAGACATATTACAATTTTCTTTCATGTATCCATAATAAATGTTCCAAAATAAAACATGATAATCAAAGACTAAACTTAGACAAAATACGTCATGAACAAAAATGACAACCATAATACTGAATCACATGCTTTGTTCATGACCTAAGTCTAGCCTAGGAACAATGGCCACCAAAATGTAAAATAAATAAAGTCCCCATGATCAACCTACGGGCCTCCTGCTCGTCGCTCCAGCTCCACTGGCACTACCTGAAATGAAGTCCCCAAAACGGGGTGAGATATATGGATATATCTCAGTAATCCAGAGGTTATGGAGAATACTTCTCCCCATGGCTCACTTCGATGCATATAAATAATACAACATAACATCAGGAAACGAGATAAAGCAAGGGATTTAGTGAAGTAGAGAAGCATAGGGAAACAAAATACGACGAAGCTGGAATGGTCAATACCAAAACCAAGCAACGTCCAGCCTATTGGCCTAGGCATATAAGCCTACGGGTTTCAAACCAAGGAGTGTTCTCAGAACATCAACCAAGGCACCCACCACCATATCCACCCGGGACTTCCTAGTGTGCTTCTATCCGGATAACACACCACGACCCCAGGCCAACTGGAACTCCCTCACGAAGACCTATCCAGTGGAAGTCCGTAACGCCCGAAGGCAACCCTCACAACACATACAATATGCATGAGCATGTTATCCTATATTATTCACATGCATTTCCTACCAATACCCTCAACGGGCATGGTGGAACACACAAGGGGATCAAACCCCAGTACCAAGGGATTACCTGTATAATCCTCTCTCACAGCTGCAATGCAGTATATTTCCCGAGCTAGGTACACAAATAGAAATGCCTACACATAGGACATTCCCAATTAATTTTTCCATTCACTAACACATGCAAATTACCAAGTACATATGCATGGTCCCAAAATACTTACATAATCCCTTTTGGTCCGGGACCAAGGGCAACCCACTGAGCTCACGATTCAGGGTTCAAATCTGTGGGAGGCATCCTACATTTGTCATACACGGATCATCAATATACGGTGAATTCTCCAAATTCGAAAAACGTCAAGTTTCCTTCCCCCACCAAGTGAGGTTCGGCCAAAACAGTGAAAATTTACAATTTATTTTTCTTTATTTTCTTTTCATTTTTCTTTAGCATTCTAATGCTACCACAATGTCATTTTAGGTGCCACATTACATCCTACATCATCACAACATCACTTTTCCCATTTATTTCGTTCTAGGTTCAATACACAATCCAACATAATTCAATATTTTTCCATTGATTTTTTATGCATCCACTCATCACACAATACATCTTAATACCATTTAACACCACACCACATCCATTACACAATTTCACAACATCAATTCCCCAATTTACTCATTATAGCCGAATTGTGCCTAGCCTCCCACCAAAGGATAACTAATCCAATTTAACAATGCAATACCTCATAACATCCTATCATTAACTCATATAAACATCCAACAACTCAATTACACAATTACATATCCAATCCAAATTCACCAATTCATGGCATCACACTCAAAATTTCACTAAGTTATAATTCAATTTTCACCAATAATTTTTATTGCATTTATCACCCCCAACACATCATTCTAAGACATTTATCTAATACACATTTTCAATTTGAGCTCTCTAACTACACCAATCACACAATTTCACTCTAGGGCAAAAATTATCAATCTCATGAATCAACCAATGAAAAGTGTGGAAACTTACCCACAATCAAGGCCTAAGACTCCTCCAAGACATACCCAAGTATTGGAGGACCAAACAACTCCATGAGTGCAAATCTACACAAAAGGGTTGCGATTTTTGGGAGGATTTTTCTCAAAATCTAGTGAGTCTCATAGCTCAAGACTACCATGGTTGTTTTTGGGAGGTGATTTACCACAATATTTTCTATAATATTTTCACAACTTTTAATCTTTTGTTCTTGAGTCTTAAAAGAATCCTTGAATTATTTACACTTTCTTGAATTGTTCTCAGTTTTCACAAATCACAACCATTTTCAATACAAATCTTATTGATCCCACAAGAAAGGAAAAATTATAATAAATTTAGTCCTTCAATCCTCGTGGAGATGATACTCTACTTTCCTTCTTATTACTTGGAACGATCGGTACACTTGCCGATTATGCAACAAGTTTTTGGCGCCATTGTCGGGGATTGAATATGCCAATTTTATCAATAACTTTTGAATTTCTTGATTGGATCTTGTGTTACTAATCTGTTTGTTTTAGTTTATGCGTGGTACAGTTGATCCTAGAAATTTGATCCACGATCCAAAGATAGAAAGAACTGCAAAGAGATTAAGGCAACTTACCAAGTAGAAGAAGCAAGTAGGAATTTCTACTTCACACTCTGAGGTAGAATCAGAGATGGCAGCCCCTAATCCACCTCCTGAAGAAGAGTTGATGAAGTCAATCCTTGCTCCTCTTTTCATAAGGCCGAAATCTAGCATAGTCAGGCCACAGATCAATGCCAACAATTATGACATCCATCCATCGCTGATTACTTTGGTGGAGAAAAATCCTTTTGGTAGGGATGACTACGAAGATCCTCATGATTTTATGGACAGATTTCTGAGAATCTGTGATACAACTAAGCATCAGGGAGTATTAGATGATGCAATCAGACTCCGGTTGTTTCCTTTTGCTTTAACAGGAAAAACACTCAGATGGTTGGATCGACAAGCTCCGAACAACATCAGAACATGGGATGAGTTGGCGGCTAAATTCTTTGCTGAGCACTTTTCTATGGCGAAGTATAAAAAGTTGGTAAATGAAATCACCAACTTTACTCAACAACCGAGAGAGACTCTGTGTGCAGCCTGGACCAGATTCCAAGAGTTGATCAGAAATTGCCCCCAATATGACTTGCCAGACACCAAGAAGGTTAGAGTCTTCAATAATGGGATGACACCATATTCTAGAATGGTTGTCAACGGTGCAGCCGGTGGAACCATAGTAAAGAAGACAATAGCTTAAACCCTAGAGCTGATTGACATGGCAAGGAATGAGAATGCTTCAATGGAGGTTCAACCAGTTCAACCAAAGAGAGGGC